>ONZH01028543.1:0-107916 GCA_900303285.1 Rhinella marina
GTGTGGAGATATTTTAATGTTTGTGCGGATGACAAACTGAGCGCGGTTTGCACACTCTGCCACTCAAAACTGAGTAGGGGCTCTGAGAAGAGCAATCTGACCACCTCAGGCATGCGGCGTCACTTGGAATTCAAGCACTGGGCTGAGTGGGAGAGAGCAAATGCAATACAAACTGCGCCCGGTCTTGCTGCCACTGCCTCTTCCCCTTTGTTGTGTGCTGCCACTGTGGTCCAGACCTCCAGCCAGGACACCTCCACATCTGCCTCTGCCTCGGCTACTTTGGGGCCTTCTCCTTCAGCCTCCCCTTCCCCCGCCCCTTCCCCCGCCTCTTCACCTGCACCTTCACACTCCTCGTCCCAACAACTGTCCATCTCGCAGGCGTTCGACCGCAGGCGGAAGTACGCCTCGAGTCACCCCCAAGCCCAAGCCTTAAACTGCCACATCTCCAAACTGCTGGCCCTGGAGATGTTGCCGTTTAGGCTTGTGGAGACGCAGGCCTTCCGCGACCTGATGGCGGCTGCCGCACCTCGCTATTCCGTCCCCAGCCGCCACTACTTTTCCCGGAGTGCTGTCCCCGCCCTGCACCAGCACGTGTCGCGTAACATCAGGCGGGCCCTGAGGTACGCAGTCAGCGCAAAGGTCCACTTGACCACCGACTCGTGGACAAGCGCTTGTGGCCAGGGACGATACATTTCTTTGACGGCACACTGGGTGAATGTAGTGGAGGCGGGGACGGGGTCGCAAACAGAGACGCCCTACCTACCACCCCCGCCCAAGATTGCCAGCATGGGTTCTGATAACCCCCCTCCTCCTCCTCCTCCTCCTCCTCCTCCTCCTGTGCCTTAACATCGCCCTCAGCCGCTAGCTGGAAGCGTTGCAGCACTGGCGCGGGGAGACGTCAGCAGGCGGTGCTTAAGCTCATCAGCTTGGGCGACAGGAAGCACAGCGCCCCAGAGGTGAGGGACGCCATACTGCAGCAGACGGAGATGTGGCTGTCGCCGCTGCAGCTAGGACCAGGCATGGTCGTGTGCGATAACGGCCGTAACCTGGTGGCGGCTCTGGAGCTTGCCGAACTCAATCACGTACCATGCCTGGCCCACGTTTTTAATCTGGTAGTCCAAAAAATTTCTAAAGACTTACCCCAACCTGGCAGAGCTACTGGTGAAAGTGCGGCGCTTGTGCGCACACTTTCGGAAGTCAACTGTAGCTGCTGCTAGCTTAAAAAAACTCCAGCAATGCCTCCATTTGCCTGAACATCGGCTGTTGTGCGACCTGCCCACTCGCTGGAATTCCACCTATTCCATGTTGGCCAGGGTGTGTGAGCAGCAGAGAGCATTGATGGAGTACCAGATTATGAATCCACGCGTGCCTCCAACTCAGCTCCCTCAGTTTGCCAACCACGAGTGGCCATGGATGGCAGACGTATGCGATGTACTGCGTATCTTTGAGGAGTCCACCAAGAAGGTCAGCAGCGAGGACGCTATAGTGAGCGTAACCATCCCGCTCCTATGCGTCCTTAAAGAATCCCTCATCACAATAAGGGAGAACGCATTGCACGCAGAGGAGACGGGGGTAGGAGGAGACGCAACGGAGCTACACAGTCAGACCACACTTTTGTCTGCTTCACGGTGGCAGTTGCAGGAGGAGGAGGATGAGGAGGAGGAGGACGACGTGGAGGTGGCTGTGGAAGAGGAGGAGGATGCTGGCGGCGAGGGTAGCAGTCAGGCTGTGTGCGTCCCATTGGTTCAGCGCGGATGGGGCGGAGAGGAGGCGGAAGAGGAAGAGGAGGAAATGGCAAGTGATCCTTCTGGTGGGGGCAGTGACATCATGCCTATTCAGAGTCTGGCACACATGGCTGACTTCATGCTGGGCTGCTTTTCGCGGGACACACGTGTTGTCCGGATAGTGGAGAACAAACTGTACTGGGTCTTCGCAATCCTGGACCCCCGGTATAAAGATAACGTCTCCTCTTTTATTCCGGTAGAGGAGAGGACGAATCGATTGCTGGAATACCAGAGGGAACTCGTGCAGAACATGATGGAGATTTTCCCACCCACCATCGCTGGCGGCAGAGAGGAGAGGGTTTCCCAGAGTCCCACAACATCTATCAGGCCCACAGCCACCAGGGGAACACTCTCCAAGGTGTGGGACACGTTCATGGCACCCCCTCGTGCAACTTCCATCACTGCGGGGCCCGCTATCAGCAGGAGGGACAAGTATCGGCGGATGTTGCGGGCAGTACCTGGCAGACCGTAACCCTGTCCTCCCCGATCCCTCGGCGTCCTACACTTACTGGGTCTCCAAGTTGGACACGTGGCTGGAACTGTCCCTGTACGCCTTGGAGGTGCTTGCCTGCCCTGCCGCCAGCGTGCTATCAGAAAGGGTGTTCAGCGCAGCCGGGGGCATTATAACCGATAAGCGCAGCCGCCTGTCAACCGACAGTGCCGACAGGCTGACGCTAATCAAAATGAACAGCAAGTGGATTGACCCGGACTTTGCTTCTCCAACCGTGGAAAGCAGCCAAAAGTGAAGTGCCATCTGTATGAAGTGCCATTTCCTCCTCCACCTCCTCCTCCTCCTTAACCGCCGTAGAATTGCTCCGTAAATAAGAACAATTTATATATTTATGGCTCACCTCTTGGGCCTCCACAAAATGTTTAAGAGGTCTCACCTCTTGGGCCTCCACATAATTTTTAACGGGTCTCACCTCTTGGGCCTCCACATAATTTTTAAGAGGTCTCACCTCTTGGGCCTCCACATAATTTTTAAGAGGTCTCACCTCTTGGGCCTGCACAAAATGTTTAAGAGGTCTCACCTCTTGGGCCTCCACATAATTTTTAAGAGGTCTCACCTCTTGGGCCTGCACAAAATGTTTAAGAGGTCTCACCTCTTGGGCCTCCACATAATTTTTAAGAGGTCTCACCTCTTGGGCCTCCACATAATTTTTAACACGTCTCACCTCTTGGGCCTGCACAAAATGTTTAAGAGGTCTCACCTCTTGGGCCTCCACATAATTTTTTAAGAGGTCTCACCTCTTGGGCCTGCACAAAATGTTTAAGAGGTCTCACCTCTTGGGCCTCCACATAATTTTTACGAGGTCTCACCTCTTGGGCCTCCACAAAATGTTTAACAGGTCTCACCTCTTGGGCCTCCACATAATTTTTAACAGGTCTCACCTCTTGGGCCTCCACAAAATCTTTAAGAGGTCTCACCTCTTGGGCCTCCACATAATTTTTACGAGGTCTCACCTCTTGGGCCTGCACAAAAATGTTTAACAGGTCTCACCTCTTGGGCCTCCACATAATTTTTAACAGGTCTCACCTCTTGGGCCTCCACAAAATGTTTAACAGGTCTCACCTCTTGGGCCTCCACATAATTTTTAACAGGTCTCACCTCTTGGGCCTCCACAAAATGTTTAACAGGTCTCACCTCTTGGGCCTCCACATAATTTTTAACAGGTCTCACCTCTTGGGCCTCCACAAAAGGTTTAACAGGTCTCACCTCTTGGGCCTCCATATAATTTTTAAGAGGTCTCACCTCTTGGGCCTGCACAAAATGTTTAAGAGGTCTCACCTCTTGGGCCTCCACATAATTTTTACGAGGTCTCACCTCTTGGGCCTCCACAAAATGTTTAACAGGTCTCACCTCTTGGGCCTCCACATAATTTTTAACAGGTCTCACCTCTTGGGCCTCCACAAAATCTTTAAGAGGTCTCACCTCTTTGGCCTCCACATAATTTTTACGAGGTCTCACCTCTTGGGCCTGCACAAAATGTTTAACAGGTCTCACCTCTTGGGCCTCCACATAATTTTTAACAGGTCTCACCTCTTGGGCCTCCACAAAAGGTTTAAGAGGTTAACAGTGGAAAGCAGCCAAAAGTGAAGTGCCATCTGTATGAAGTGCCATTTCCTCCTCCACCTCCTCCTCCTTAACCGCCGTAGAATTGCTGCGTAAATAAGAAAAATTTATATATTTATGGCTCACCTCTTGGGCCTCCACATAATTTTTAACAGGTCTCACCTCTTGGGCCTCCACAAAAGGTTTAAGAGGTTAACAGTGGAAAGCAGCCAAAAGTGAAGTGCCATCTGTATGAAGTGCCATTTCCTCCTCCACCTCCTCCTCCTTAACCGCCGTAGAATTGCTCCGTAAATAAGAAAAATTTATATATTTATGGCTCACCTCTTGGGCCTCCACATAATTTTTAACAGGTCTCACCTCTTGGGCCTCCACAAAAGGTTTAAGAGGTTAACAGTGGAAAGCAGCCAAAAGTGAAGTGCCATCTGTATGAAGTGCCATTTCCTCCTCCACCTCCTCCTCCTCCTCCTTAACCGCCGTAGAATTGCTCCGTAAATAAGAATTATTTATATATTTATGGCTCACCTCTTGGGCCTCCACATAATTTTTAACGGGTCGCACCTCTTGGGCCTCCACATAATTTTTAACAGGTCTCACCTCTTGGGCCTCCACATAATTTTTAACAGGTCTCACCTCTTGGGCCTCCACAAAATGTTTAACAGGTCTCACCTCTTGGGCCTCCACATAATTTTTAACAGGTCTCACCTCTTGGGCCTCCACAAAATGTTTAAGAGGTCTCACCTCTTGGGCCTCCACATAATTTTTAAGAGGTCTCACCTCTTTAGCCTCCACACAATTTTTAAGACGTCTCACCTCTTGGGCCTCCACAAAATTTTCCATGAGCCTCTGGCCAGCCCACGGCCTCTTCCTGCCTTTTGCGGTCCTACGCATCCCTCAACATCCCCACTGCTTTACCTGCTAGACATGACACTGGGCCAGGTCGGGTCACTGACATCTCAAGCGCCAACAATTTGGGCATTTTAAGGCTTCTGCATGTGTTTGAGTTGTTTTTACATTTTAAAGAAGACATGTCTGACCACATCTCACACACACACACAATGACAATTAGGGGTGGGGTCTATTTGCTTTCCCCCTTGCCTATGCCATCTGTGGTTGTCATAGGCAACGTGATTTTAAGGGGTGCAGAATTTTATCTTCTTTTTTGTCTAGTTTGGCTTGGGGTCCATGGCAATGTAGAGGAAAGAAGGTTTCCTTGTATGGTCTCACTTTACAGAGAGGTTAGATTGTCTTTGGAGTGTATTGTTGAGAGGCTGTGATAGTGGCGTAATAGTGCGACTTGGGCGCGTTATATGCACCCAGACATGCTTCCCCTGCTGTCCCAGTTGCATTCCAGCAGTGTTGGCATCCTTTTCTGAGGTTCCAGGGTGGACTTGGTGACCTCCAAGTGGTCGAATTGAGATTTCCAAGTGGCGAGCATTTTTTCCCCATAGACTTTAATGGGATTCGATATCTGGTCGAATAGTCGAATTTCGCGGTCTATTCGAATCGAATTTCGAACTTTCGAATATTTCACTACTCGCTCATCTCTACTCCTAAACACTCATTATAGCTCAATTCTTATCTCACTAATAAGGATGTAGCTTAAATAAGCATTTTTGAGCTATTAGTAAATAAGAGCACAGAGTGAAAGTACGATTCAAACAGCTAGACAGTAAACCTTTGTGACATAGTTTTAATAAAGACCAATTGAAAAAAAAATATTTTTAGCCCAAAATGAGTAAAATGCAATAATAAAGAATTGCCCCTAAAGGTGTACAAAAGCCTTTAAATATCTGCTCTTTCTGAGCTCAGCTGTACACGATGCTGTTGGTCCGTAACTGACAGTATTCCTTGTGATTATAATAAATGAGGATGTTCTTAGTTCTATACCTGGAGGTGTGGCAACTCCAGGTTTGAATGTGCCTAGACTTACTGTAGATCTCATGGTAACATTCTGGTGCACTTGTGCAGCCTGAGTCATATGAGTCATTGGTAGGTGGGACTCACAGCCTCCTCCCTCCTCCCATTGTATGTGTGATCTCACGCTGGAGGTAACTAGGAGTAGGTCGCTGTGTGTCGGCCTATATGCTCCTTCCGCAATTGCCCATACGGCATAGGTAGGTTAGAGTTAGGTCCCGTGCCACTCTGAGATACCTTGACGCAGTGCTCAGGCTCCGGTATGTTCTTGATATAAGAATATATTGGTGAAAGTCTCATTTTAACATCAGCGTGAGGGTTTAGCCATATATTATCAATTGCATTTACCGTCGCAGCGCACCTTTTTCCGTGATTTGTTTGATTACATAGTTTGTCACATCTGCACAATTGTTATCTGGTGTAGGTACCCTCTGGTGATGTTTTTGTGGTACATGTGGTCCCGCTGCCAGCATCCTCCATTGTATGCATTTTTGCTGGGGATTGCTGTTAGCAACGGATCACATGAGCAGTATTTGCTCCCTCGGTTTGATATGTGCAACAGCATATGGGGTTTTGAGCACTTCTCTGCCATTTTAGCCCACTTTTTTTTACGTGATTATGTTCTTAGTTCAGAAAGAGCAGAGATATAAATGTAGATATTGATAAATATAAATGTATTTATTCAGAGATAGAAATGTATGTATTCAGTACAAGTTTTTCTGAATCTTTTCCCAAAAAACTATACATCAATCTGCTCAGCTTCTCCTGCTCTATAATGTGCTGCCTACAGATTGCACTGTCTTTCGGGGTGGCAGGTTCTCTTTAAAGGTTTATAAGAAGATATCACAGCTCTATGCAAGTTATGCTGAGCCACAACACAGCACCTAAATTAGTCGTACTGTATCTGCATATGTCCCAATTTTCTACAAAGATATGCAAAAGTTGTTCTCTGTCAAATTCCATATGCCACATTCTTTCAGGATGTATTCCCCCTTAGAAGCATTCATCTAGCTGAGAATATCTCCACAATATGAGGCTGTATGGAGGCAACACCGATGGGGTCATTTATCAAACTGGTGTAAAGTAGATCTGGCTTAGATGCCCATAGCAACTAGTGTTGAGCGAATCAATGTCCACGAAGTGAACTTTGATCCGAGTTTCAGGATAAATTTGATTCACCGTGAAGCCAAATTTCCTCATGGCTCGTGGTAGTGAATTGATTTTACCTGAAATAGTGTAAAAAAAAATTATACTTACCTCATCCATTTGCTCATGACGGGTTAGCCACTGCCATCTTGCTTGAAGATTTTGCACAAAATCCTGTGTTTAAATCCTGGTTAATCTTGGATAAAGAGGACCTGTCGCCTCTCCAATCATGTCAGTTTTACTAACTACTTCCCAATGTAACACCTGCATTTATTCTTATAACTTTGTGTTGTGCCATTCCTTTGTTATTTCTGCTAGAAGTTTACAAATAAATTGCCAACAGTCAGCATTAAAGGTACTGTCAGGTGTTACCAGTAATAAGTGTTTCTGACTCGTGTCCAATCGACACTGCTATTGTCAGACTGTGCAGGGACACACCACCAGCTGGTAACACCCCTCTGTACCCTTACTACAGACTGCTGACAGTTAATTTGTAACTTCTAGTAGAAATAACAGAGAAATGGCACAACATGGAGCCATAAGAATAGATGCTCCAGGATTGGTATTACACAGGGAATGCAAGTAGTTACTACAACAGCAATGTCTGGAGTGGTGACAGGTCCTCTTTAAAGCATATGAACCTTGTTTATACAGTAGTAGAAACTTTCCCCGTGTAGTTAGAGACTGGCTTATTACACTTCTATAAATTGTCTTCTGTTGGGCTTGTTGTGATTAATTTTCCATAATGATAGAATCAGATGTCAACAGTGTGCAAATAGTCCAGAATATATCCCACACTCACTATATAATAACATTTTGAACTGGCCCCATAGGGTTAAACTGCATTGCTGTAATAAATGTTTCACAGCTCATTAGGCCACAGGGTGATGAGAAGGTTAATCTCAGAGCATGCTGGAACAGAGGAGAAATGCTGTCCAAGCCTGATGGATTCAGTATTAGATTAGGGGAGGTGCAGTGACCTTTTCCATCAGGCTGAAACAAATTCTCATTCTCAGAGTCAATACCAGAATGTTGGCTCTTAAAAATTGCCAGCACACTGATGCCTGCCCATTATAATAGCAGCTAATAACGTCAAAAAACATAATATTTCACACAAATATTTGCTGCCACACATACATTGTCACATCACAAACATATTTACATTGAACACTATTGGCAATTGTTGGCCTCCTGTCTGAAATTATAATTAGTGATGAGCGAAACAAAGTCCACAAAGTGGACTTCGATTTACGAACATGGCATCTGAGGGATACAATTACAGGGAGCAGCGCAATTTGTGCTCCCTGTCATTGCACCCACTACTTACAAAGAAATGCACTTCTCCTCACTATACTAGGGGGAGACGTCACTGGCATGCATGGGTGGTCTATAGCGCTGCCCTAGGCTGTTTTAGAGACAGATACCACTAGTATAGTGGTAACCGCCTAGCATAGTGAGTTACATAGTTACATTGTTAGTTGTTAAGGTTGGAAAAAGACAAAAGTCCATCAAGTCCAACCTATAATCCTGCTATATCAATCCCTGGATCAACGTCCATCTTCCTTTTAAAAATCAGTTGGGCCAAAGGGAAAGGGTGTATAGAATAAGATTTCTGTACATTGTCATAAGCCTCAATTTTATTGTGAATTAAAAAGTTGTCTAAACCTTTTTTAAAGCCAGTATTTGCTGTGACCAGCTCCTGCGGCAGGCTATTCCAGAGATTCACAGACCTTACTGTAAAGAATGCTTGTCGCCTCTTATGACCGAATCTTTTTTTCTCCAGTCGTAGGGAGTGGCCCCTTGTTTTTTGAGGTGGTTGAACACAGAATAGTTTCCCTTGATATTTTTTGTATGGTCCGTTTATATATTTGTACAGGTTAATCATGTCTCCCCTTAGACGTCTTTTTTCAAGGCTAAACAAATTCAGTTAATTTAATATTTGCTCATAACTAAGATCTTCCAGGCCCTTTATGAGTTTAGTGGCTCTCCTCTGTACTTTTTCTAACTCCAGGGCATCCTTTTTAAGAACTGGTGCCCAGAACTGAACTGCTTATTCCAGTTGAGGCCGCACCAATGCTTTGTATAGTGGCAATATTACATCCCTGTCCCGCGAGTCCATACCTCTTTTAATACAAGACAAAATTCAGAGAAGCCCAATACCTCACCAGCAGTAAACAAATAGACCTTGCCACGTGCAATGCAGTGCAAGGCAAGGGGAAGCATTGGAGCAAGGAAAAGCTCTAATGCTCCACTCATACATAGTAAATGAGTAAATAAAATGTTATATATTTATTCTGTGTTGTAAAATTCCATGGGATTCAATAGTGAATTAGAATGGCTTTTAAGAGCAAATATAGTGACTAGGTTTGGGGTGGCCCCAACATTACGTTGGATCCTCTGGACACTCTCCGGGAGGGATGGTAAGGCGTGGTGCACCCCAATGGGAAATAAGTCCAGAGTGTCAGGGTTTGCAGTAAACCAAGGTGCTTCTTTACTGGAGGAACTCAAGTGCACAACAATACAAGCAATGCACTGAGCTGGCTTCTCTAGTCATCTCCCTGACAGAAGACGGTTTTGTGCTGATAAAAGGCCAAAGCTAGCTGTCCCTCTATCTATCAGGATGCTGATAATCTGACCAAAGGCCTGGTGGCACAGGGTCTGTGGCTCACTTGTCAGGCAGGTAAGTGTCTTCTTCTGGTCACTTGTGTAATCTGGCAGATTTCCCCCTACTAAACACTGATCCTTATCTACAGACACTTAGGGGCTCAGGCTGCTCTTCTTTTATACAGTTTGTAACTGACTGAGAACATTTTAGTGGGAGAGGTGAAGCTGAAGAATCACAGTCTAACAGAAACAATGCAGCAGTTTACGGCTGCAATAGATTTGTACTGTGCCTCAATACAAGTCAATAGGAATGACTAAACAGTTTCCAGATATAAATGGTTGTCCGCCAGAGCTAAACCAGATGGTCAAAAGTTCATTGTGCCTGTTTTTTTCCCTCCAAAACTTTGCTTTGCTGTCCATTATGGTAAGCTTCACAGTGCACAGGCTGGAACATCCCAAAGTCTCTCAGTAATAGCTGGCTGTGCATTATCCCTTTCCGCAGTGAAGTGCAACTACAGTGCAATAACAGCATAAGTGAGAAGCACATATTACAATAAACATATAATTGCAATTCACCAATAAAAAACAAACTGTATAAGTGTAAACATTGCATGAATCATCACAAACATCCATACTCCAAAGTACCCTTTGCCTTAGGGCACTACAGAAAAGTTTATCACTGTAAAGCTGACCATACACATTAGATTAGTAATGGCCATACCCATTGATTATGGAAAAAAGGACTGAGCTGTTGATTTCAACATGTCTGATCCTTTTATTCAAAGGGAAGACCATCGCCAGAGGTGTCTGACATCAGCTTACTCCTCTCTCCCTATTCAGAACACATACATGCTTGTTTGTGCCTGGCCAAGCAGGCAAGTGAATGGGGGAAAGGGGGACGTTGGGAGAAATAGCTGCTGGCCATATGAGCAATGAGATGACTCCTATCTAATGATGTCTATTGGTGGCTGGCACCAAAATAACTTATATAAAGCAATACATTACAGGACAAATGCTGTGACTGTAATCTATTATACTTACAGAATCTGACTATATTAGCATTCAATTAAATACATTCTCACTAATGATAAATATATATTACTGGAAAAAGATGAACCGTTAATTATTGTAAAATACAAATTAACATGGGTTACTGAGATATTGGCTTATTTTGGCACCATTAATCTCTTGTTACGTTCTCACCAATATTGAAGTCACTTTGAGGCCTGTACTATCTTGCCATTCCAATCAATTAGCTTAGTAACGTTTAGCTATATGAGTGATTATTTTCCCAGAGCTTCACAGGAACCAGATACTTACTGTTCACAAGCTACACATCAAGAGAATAAATTAATTTGTTGCATCTTTCACACACTTTTTTCTCTCATGAGGTCTGATGCTTAAAGAAAACTGACAGCACCAGAGGGATAACTCTCCCAAGTAGTGCGCTAATTGTAGTATGCTACTGTATACAGGCCTGAAATCCTCCTGTCCAGAACTGCAAATAAATTATATGGGAAAGTAGATGTTTCTACATGTTTTCTTTGTTTCTGCTCATTTTCAAAACGGCACTGTTCACTTCTTCCGCCAGTAGTCTCCGTTTCCACTGGAAATACTTTACCCCCATCATCCATGCACTAAAAATCTGCAGTGTTAATTAACGTGCAGTGCAAATGTGAACAATCTATGCTGATGATCTCCGCAGCAATTGAAAGCACATGTAATACATGCAGTTTTTGCCACTGTTTTTTGCAGCAAATCACAGGAAAAATCCACTGCAGATCTTACCAGGCAGCGATTGGAGGACGCACCCGTTCATCCCTTGAGGTAGACCTTGTTATTGGGGCTCCTGGTTAGGGGTTGCTGGGGTGCTCCTGATATTAGATATTTGATAGGGCAGCAATGTGGGTGCAGCGACTGATATATGGTGGAGTTAATAACCAGGCGATTTGGAATCAATAAATATGTTGCTCTTTACTAAAGTGCAGAATAGGAATTGTACTACATCCTGCAATAATAAGGCACAGCTCCAAGGCCTATAACAGTGTGTTTCTGTCTCCAATAACGTGTATGGACAGCAGCATTAATTGGGGGTTGTAGTACTCCTTTCCTCTGTGTTCTCTCAACAGAACCATGTGCTGGCAATGAGGTTCTTGGTGAATGCTTCTATAAATTCCTGTGCTGCAGGGTGGAGATTTAAAGGGCTTCTCCAAGCATTTATTCTATGTAGGACATGGTGCTAACCTGTGGAAAGAAGCTCTTTTACATAGGACATATCCTCCCTCATTCCCCGATGCCCCTATCTCTGCTGTGCTGTCACACTCTGTGGGCTCTTCTGTCTGGGTCCCGATTGGATGTGGCTGTTTGGCTGTATTGATTATAATGCAGCTAAACAGAAAAAGATGGGATGCAGGGGGAAGAGCCCCCAAAGCATGACAGTGCAGCAAGGACAGTGGCATCGGGGAAACGAGAGAAAGTCCTGTGTAAAACGTCTTCCCTCCACAGGTTAGCACCATGCCCTAATTAGACCAAATGTCTACATACTGGTTAATTACTGATTCGGCCATATGACTACTAAGCTCATACTAAAAAGGGTTAATGTATTTTTAACATTTTTTCTGACTATATTACTACAAAACTATATATCCATCTCCTAATAACCATGTGTATATATATATATATATATATATATATATATCTCCAAGGATCCAAGGGAAATACAAAGATCTCTCATATGATTTATTTATCCCCAGGACTGTGTCTGTGATGAGGGTACATCCTCTACATCTAGAAGAAAGAAGGTTTCTACACCAACATAGAAGAGCAGTGAGATTGGCGATGGTGAATTCACTAAAAGAGTTCAAGAGGGGCCTGGATGTATTTCTGGAGAGTATTATTATTATATTAATACATTATTATGTATTATTTTGATTGCCTGACTGGAGTTCGGAAGATGAGGAAAATTGGCTTCTACCTCATGAGGGATTTTTTTTGCCTTCCTCTGGATCAACTTTGCAGGGTAAAAGTCTGAACTGGATGGACGGATATATTTTTTTCAGCCTGTTAAACTTTGTTACTGTTTGTATCAATGCAGATTTTGATAGTGTGATGTGAAACTCTGGTCAAAATTTTCATACTTAGTAAAATTGATCTACTTAGGTCATAAAAAATATCTAGGACATATATTCTTTCACAATGTTCCCTTAAATGGAAATCTCCAAGGTGCTCTGTACATTATAGACCCTTAACACCACAAGGAATAACAAAATGTTACTGGAAGAAGTTGCCAACAATTATGCCTATTAGCGGCAACTTCCTTCAATGTGCCTAGAAATTGAATGGGTCAGAGACTGTGAAAAGCAAATTTCCACGGTGCCCTGTACCCCATAGGTCTGCATGTTACTGGGCTGTAGAGGAGAAAAGGAGTGTCCTTCTCTGACACCCACTGCTCGGCAGCTATTGGCTGAAGTTGGACCTTCAAACCGCCTCTGAGCAGCTCCATTTTTAGGCACGCCAAAGGATATTGATACTTCTGCATTTTTTATTGCTCCAATGAAAGTACAATAAAATACTAAAAAGCAACTTTGTAAATATGTTTGATTTAAAAAGAATCCTATTTTGTGTAAACAACTCCTATGGAAGCCCTGTATGTAGTCTGATACACAAAATGACATTGTTTAATTAAGATTACTTGCAATGCTGCTTTGTATTGAAGTAATAAAAAAGAGGTTGCTAAAGCACAAGATTTCAGACACTAAAATATGTTAGAGTTGCACCCGCAAGCATTTTGTGAACAGAGGTCAGCTGGGATACGATCCTGTAACCCCTCTTCAGTTTATTTGCCAACAATTAATGCATAGAACTAGAGTCACTACTAATAAAAATATGATCCATCCCCGAAAGAATAATGGCCGTTGAAAGACAAGATGTTCCAGCATCAAAGCTAGGATAAGTAATATAAATGTCCTAAATTACAAGGGACATGGCACATGCCCCATTAGTCACACTGCTTCCTGTTGTGTCACATGGAGCGACACCAGTGCAGTCAAACATAATGAACTGATGTTAGAATCTGAACAGGCAATTTGACACGAGCAGTGATCTCACAGCAATGCCCAAAATAGAAAGATACTGGAGCTTAAACTAAGAGCCTAATGCTGTGTCCTGTTGCTGGGATTCCCTCCTACGTCAGAGGATGGCAGAGCATGGTCTTACATTTTCCTCCCCCTCACAAACACATACACACATTCATCTGCCCTTCCGCATCACAATTTCTTGGTGTCACAAATTCCAACCTGTTTCTTCCCCCCCTCTCTCTATTTTTTTTCTTGTTTTATGTTTCTCAAGGTCGCCCACTCTATTCCCTCCCCCAGCCTGTCTTCCTGAGGAACGTGGGGTTTCCATGGCAACACAATCAGTGTTTCCTGCTAGGACGATAAAAATCTATTCAATTAGCAGATAGTGGATGTTCATGTTGGAATAGAAGGGAAGTCATGTTTTACAGAAAAAAGTGGAAAGAAAAACTCCCTGGTATTAGTTTCTGCTGACACCATCATGTCTGCTCCTCAGGACCTATCCTTTGATCTTTCCTGAGCCTACTGCATATAGATGCCTCTCCCTCCTTTCCAAACTGGAATGTACAGCAGAGAGCGAGGCACGTGATGGCCACCACCGACTGAGGAACCTGGAGCAAATCAACAAGTAATCTGTGGCACCAGCCGGTTAACATTGGCTTCACACATTCAAATCCTGCAGAGATGTTTCTGATCCCGAGTAGACAAATGATCCATAAAGTCACATCAGTTTGCATCTGTTTTTTTATCACATGGCCCAAAGGCATCACATCTTGTGACAACACAAAAACGTGGTGTCACGCGAGGTCGGCGTCGCGCTCCCTCTGCACGACGTCGCCGGACCTCTCCGCCCCCTAGAGACGAGCAATAGGGAATTGAAGTGCTGGTCTTGTCAGCCAGCACTTCATGAGTTAATTCTCTGTTTGGGTTTAGCCATGTGGTGCTGATCACACCACATGGCTACTTAACATATTGTTTGGACAGCTTGCTCCGCCTCAGGTCATGTGATGCTGGCCACATCACATGATCCTGGGCGGGCTATTTAAAGATGGCAACTGCCTCACTCAGATGCCTGTGATTAGTCTTCTGAGATCAGTGCTGTGTGTTGGACCTTGCTTTTGGAGTATTGGTATATTGGATTTTGGCTTTGGACTTAGACTACGCTTTTGTGATTCCCCTCGGTATTTGACGTGACCTCCTGTTCTTGACTTGGCTTGCTGACGATTCTGCTATTGTGTTTGTTTCTGTCTGTGTTCGTCTTTCCCTGTGTTCCCTTCCCTACCCTGTGCACGTACTCAGCATAGGGACTGTCTCCAAGTTACGGTTTTGTCGCCTAGGGCATCTACTGTAAGTAGGCAGGGAAAGAGGTGGGGTTCAGACAGGGCACACTATCCCTTGTTTCCCTGTCGTGACACGTGGATCCTGAAAAGATGCAAAAGACAACACAAAAATGTGGATCCTGAAGAGATGCAAACTGAATGCACATGGGAAATAGTCCATACTTTTCATTTCTTGATGTTAATTTTCAAAATACATTTCAATAATACCTGAGGAAAATCACCAGTGTGGATGCATGTAAGGTGGGTGAAATGAAAGCACTCTTCCAAAGTTACACAGTTATGTTTTGAACTGTTAAACATTGTCACATAAGAGTCATTGCCGCAGTGGTGTCACCATTCCTGTGTGAACTGATGACATCATAAACAGGCAGGAGAGGGGGATGTGAGACAGGAGCGGCCATCAGTGAGTCTGAGGAAGAAAGAGCAGCAGAGGCTCGTGAGCAAGGGAGCCAGGAGCTAGGCACTAGCATTGGTCAGGCCTAACTCAGCATCTTATTTGGTTGGTAGACTGGTGCAGGGTCTGCGCACCTAAACATAGATGCACAACCGCATAGGAAGGTTTAGCGTAGGACCTGCCTGGACTGAGACCACCGTGGCGCTGGGTAGGTGGGCACAGATGTATTTTGATCAAAATGTATTGGCTAAGAGTCTCAGATTTTATCTATAGAGTGAGGGCCTAGTCCATATATTGTTTGCATCTATTGTTTTAGTGCATTTTTTCCATGAATTTCTAAATTTAGCCTTGTACATCCGCACATTTTACTATCACATGGTGCAGGATGTTTGTATCTGTTTTCCGTAAATATTTTTTTGATGTGTCTGGAAGGAGTGGCACCTTCTGGTGTGAATGCGCTCCTATAACCAGGGGAGTAGCATTCATGTGCACTTTTGCCCCACCTATCTAAGAGGCGACCTTGATTAAGGTGGTACATGTAGGTGTGTGTGCTCCTCCTCTCATTGGTTGCTGATGCACACAGTGGTAACTAGGAGCAGCACACTATATATGCAGGTCTGCGTAGGTGGGCACAGATGTATTTTGATCAAAATGTATTGGCTAAGAGTCTCAGATTTTATCTATAGAGGGCCTAGTCCATATATTGTTTGCATCTATTGTTTTAGTGCATTTTTTCCGTGAATTGGTAGACTGGTTGGTAGAGACTCAGAAAGAGAGAGACTTGAGCTTGGACTGGAGAATGAAAGGGTTAATTTCTACAGGCTGACAGAACCAAAATCTACATATGTAGTTATACTTCCTCTGCAAGTAGAGAACTGTGTAGGAGGCACCAAGGGTTCAACTGTGTGCCCCATTTTCCAAGTTGACCACTGCTCCCTTGTCTTTTTCCGGCCTGCGCTGCACTGTGACCTGACATCGCACAGCATCAGGTCATAGTGCATGTCTATGACCTGCGCTGTCAGGACACAGTGCAGCGCAGGGCCTGGAAGAAGACCATGGAGGGTGAGTAGAGCCAATGCAGTGCTTCCTTCACTGCTCCCCGCATCTCCCGCATGCTGATGATCGCTTCCATAATGGAAGTGCTCATTAGCATTTGGACTATAAGACGCACTATATTTTTTCCATCACTTTTGGGGTAAAAAAAAGGCCTTTTTAGAGTCTAAAAAATACAATATATCTATGCTCGTTCTACCGGAGTCATGATACTTAGTATTTATTTACTACCATATGATTGCTGCTTTTTACTGACCCTGACTTTTTCTTACTAACTCATAAAAACGTTCTTTTTTTCTTTTAATGATTCCATTAAAATGACTAATGGTTGCTACTATTTACATAAAAAGGCAGATACTAAAACCTCCCACTGCCCTTCTTCGCTAATATGGCTGACTTGTCCTTCGGATAAGTCTCACATGGTGTCCATTCAAGGTTTAGGCCGCCATAGTATTTTTGTAGATGCTGAAAGCCTTTCAAACCACATTCGAAGGTCGATGACAAAATGAAAGCTAAAGCCGATTCAGTTGCTGTGAGGTTCTTTGTTTTTATAACAGCATTGATGGAAATATAGTGAAAATTCATTCATTTAGAATTATTTCTATTAAAAAGATCATCATAACAATTCAACCATGAAATGACTCATCTAGCAAGTATATCAATCTCCTTCCATCATGTGTTGAAACAAAAGTCGAACAATAAATCAATACAACAACAAATCAATGCCAAAACTGAAATAGTTGTGCCCCTTACATCGTTTGTCAAGGAATCATAGGGTTACATCAGTAGCGCCTCATTAGATACTTTGAAAAACCAATCGGTAGATGTCTAACCTATACTGTCTGTGGACAACTGTTGATTCCTATGTCCAATCTGGGTAGCCCTTTTATAATTGGTGGGTCCTTGAGAGAAAAAGCAGCTGAACTTTGCTGCTACCACCAATATAAAAGTATAGTAATCCCTCACAGATACCTCACTGCTCCCGTTCTGACTATTCTTATTAAAATCTGTCATTTTGTGATCAGAGATTGGTAGTTGTGACCTGTTATGATCGATATACTTCACTATATATTAGTGTTTAAAGTTGGCCATACACTTCAGATGACACCTTTGGTGGTGGCTTACAGTACTTTTCCTGAGTACAAAAGGATTGGGCTTGTTGAAATCCTTCTTTTCTTCAATGTCTGCTGTTAGACTGTCTGCGAGTCCCACTGAAATTGGTGGGTTTGGCCATGTAATGTGTATGACCAATTTAATAAGTCCTCCACCTTTACTCATTCAGACGGTAATTGAGCAATGCATTTGTGCTGGTGCTATTCTCATTATGTCTTTTATTTGGCTATGTGTAACACATTTCACATGAGCAAAATAATCCTGAGGATGATAAGAGAATAAACAATTAGCAAAAAGTCACATAATTAAAAGATAAACGTGGCATTGTTAATTTGAGATAAGGAAATTTCATTGACATCAAAGCTCTTTCAGTATTAAAAGTTAATGTTACTGAAACTCAATTAATAGCTGCATTCCTGCAATGCAAATTAAGCGAGATAAAAGCAGGTCAACCTGGGATCTGGGAGAAGAGAGCACTTGTCTGGGATCTAATGGGGATTTCTAGTAACTGCTGGAAGTGATGATCTCCAGAATTACAAAGAAGACTCGAATCATAATGAAATGAGACACTTTACTTTAGAAACTTGCATTCCATCATCACTGATCAGCACTATTGGACTTATTATATACAGAAATTATGCTGTCACCACAAGATGCAGTGCAATCAGCAGGCAATGTGTTATAGAGCAGGAGGATCTGAGCAGAATGATATATAGGTTTGTGGGAAAAGATTCAACAAAACTTGTAATTTATTCATTTATGCACCTGGGGGTGGGGGGTGGGGGGAGGCACACACACACACACAATCATCCCAAACCCTGTTCAGGTAGGAAAGAACAATACTGTTTTGGTCGCACACTTTTCACGCTGGCTGCAAAACTCTGTTGTGGCCATCAATGACAAAAAATGGTGTTCAGTGATGAAAGCAGGTTCTGCCTTGGTACTAATGATGACCGCATCAGAGTTTGCAGAAGGGATGAAGAGCATCTACTGCCATCATGCATACTACGGAGACACACAGGACCATGGTGTGGGGCACCATTACCTACCATGGTCATTCTCATCTGATATTTGTGGAGAGAACACTGACCAATCTTCAGTCTGTCCAGGACATTGTGGAATTTGTCCTACTGTTTTTTTTCTTTAGTAGGGAGATGTGGTGTTCCATCAGAATCATGCCTGCCCACAAACTGCCCAAGCTAAACAACAAGCTCTTCAGAGTATTGAGCAGCTCCCTTGGCCAACTTGATCATCAGATCTCTCCCCCTTAGAGAATGTCTGGGATTAGATGGGGTGACAGAGCTCCCATGCACACCAGCCAAAAACCACATTGGCTGAACTACGGCTCCAAGTTGAAAGAGATTGAAAAGACATACCGCAGGAGGATATACACCATCTGTATGACTGTTATCACACCAGAGTGGAAGCCTGTTTGACAGCAAGGAGAGATGTCACCTAGTATTAATGGGACCCTGTCTCAACATATACCCTTCTGCAGAACCCAAAATAAAGGGTGCACCTTGGTTGTGTGATCATTGACCATGCACCACAATGACGGGGAATGGCAATCACGCCAAAACCGTTCAATTAACCCCTCAGATGCCACATTCAATAGAGAATGCGGCATCTATAAAGTTAGAGCCTCAGCATTGAATTTGCAGGCTTCAGATCGGTTACGTGCCATGGTAAGCTTCCTGCTAAGGTGTGCATGAGGCACAGCTCAGCAGTGAGCGTGTCAGAATGTCATTCACCCTAATAGATCTCTATTAGGGTGAATGGGAAAAGGATTCAAAAGATCCAAAAAATACAAAAACATTAAAAGTTTATATCATTGTCCTTTCCTAATTTTACATATAAAAAATATAAATAAACACATCAGGTATCACCAAATCCGAAAATGTCTGAACTACTAAAATATTTTAAAAAAATGTTCCTCCACGGTGTATGCCGCAAAAAAAAATTAAATAAATAAAAACACACATTTTTCTATCTGCTACCAATCCCAAGATATGAGCAGATAAAGCAGCCCTCCCCACAACAGTAGTCTCTTATACCATAAACAAGCGAATACCTTGCTACCTTGAAGCTTGCATGGCCTGTTCAGCTCTAGACCTTTTTATCTCCTTTTCTCAGGGGTGCTCTGTTAGTAAGGTTGCTTCTTTAGCAACTGCTGCCTCTGAGGTTCTGTGAGCTTGGGCCTGGTTTGCAGGAACTCTCTCACACACATTCGTCCTGTAGCTTACAGTACCTCAGACGAGACTCCTCAACCTAACCAGGGTCTGGACCCGGTCCACCACCCCTGAAACCTAAACAGTCTACCAATCTGTTGAATGTTTGGTTGCCTATACATTGCTATTAAGTAATGCTAACCTAATCTAAGCTTGGCCCCAGGAACACCAACCCCATGCAGAAACGCCCATTTATGAATAGTGTATAAGTTGGCCCTGAGAATTTCTGGCCTGGGACAGTCTGAATTTGCCAGGACTGTCTCTGAAAATCAGACAATTTGGAACATTTGGCAACTATGTTAAAGGGGTTTTCTGTGATTTTATTATTTTTATTTATAGCGATGCCCTATCCTCTGGATAGGCCCTCAGTATCTGATCGATGAGGGTCCGACACCTGAAACCCCCGCTGATCAGCTGTTTGAGAAGTGCCGCGGCCTTCTCTCAGCTTTCCCTAGGCCAGTGATGACAAGTTCATCGGTCACATAGCCTAGCAGCAGCTCAGGGGAAGGGGTTACTCAGGCGGATAATTTGTAACATCCAGGTAAGGCCTCTTTTACACTAGCGGCAGTCCAGGGTGCCGTCGGATCCGGACTGGCGCAGGGACATGTGTGGGGCCGGAACCGCGTTCCGGCCCCACACATGTCACACAGTACCATATACAGACATACACACACATACACATACACACAAACACATACATACTTACATACTCCAGGCAGGCCGCACATCTTCACGCCCAGGAGGCGCGCAGCTATGACGATTCCCCACAGCGCCCTCTGCTGGGCGCTGTAGGGAATCGTCATAGCGGAGCGCCTCCTGGGCATGAAAATGTGCGGCCTGCCTGCCTGGAGTATGTAAGTATGTATGTGTTTGTGTGTATGTGTATGTGTTTGTATGTCTGTATGTATGTCCGTATGTATGTCTGTATGTGTAGGTGACGGATCCGTCCTGAACTCCATTGAAAGTCAATGGAGGGCGGATCCGTTTACCATTGTGGTCGCACCAGACGGATCCGTCCCCATTGACTTGCATTGGGGGTCATTCCGGATCCGTCTTGGTGCGGATGCCTGGACCGGAGAAAAAAAACTCAGTATGCTGCGGTTTATTCTCCGATCTGAAGACGGAACGGAATGCTTTCAGGAGCATTCTGTTGTCTTCAGTTCAGTTTTGTCCCCATTGACAATGAATGGGGACAAAACTGAAGCGTTTTTTTCCGGTATTGAACCCCTATGACGGAACTCAATACCGGAATTTAAAAATGCTAGTGTGAAAGTAGCCTAAGCTGCCACCCACACCCAGAAACATGTGGTTTTACCTGCAAATCAGATAAAGATCCAGGAATTCAGCGCATTGTGTGGAACAGTATGTCTGGCAGTAGCAGAGGAACTATGAGATGTATGACTGTATTGAACTCAGTGAACCTCTATGGATTTGTCTTCAGGTTGCTCCCCCTTGTGGCTGTTTAGTGTTGTTATCGGCGTCGTCACTGAAATTGAGCTGAGAAAGCTTTTCTCTACACAGTATCAGTGAAGATTATACAATTCACAGAAAGGTATGGCAATGACAGTGACAATGACTGCTGTATTTAACCTGTTTTTTTCCAGGTTAACTGGTGGATTTCTGAAGAATGTCATTTCATTGACAGTATTTATTTTTAAAGGAACTCTAAATATACCCAATGTATAAAAGGTGTAAAAATTCCACCAATTTCTCCCTTGATCTCATTGATCATTTTATACTGAAGTAAATATATATTGAAGTAAAAACTGTGAGAAATAAATAAATAAATCTTCTGAATGTGTCCCAGCATAGCAGGCATCCGCCCCCATCCTGCGCTGCATGCCTGACCACTCCTGTGACAGCTCTGCTTGTGACATGGAGATAACTGAGTGACATGGACCCCAGGGAAAATTTTGGAATCGCCCCCCGATATGCACAAACACTATACGTCTACATCAGGCATATATCTAGCGCTGATTGTTGTGCAAAGGTTCTTTGCACTGCAATCTGCAACTTTTCCCTCTTCATGACCGGTCTAGAAAAGTAGGTGTGGCGTGGGCAGGAAGGGCCAGTAGGCCCGTCTCATTCAGAATTTTCTACGCCTGTTTTAAGCATAGCAAATGTTCTAAATGTAAGACAGCAAGAAAGCTGGCTTACATGTAGACCGGCGCTGGATGCACCAAAGTTAGGTAGACACCCTATAGGTGTCCATATTACATCCTCGCTATATGTACCTCTCCTACTGCACCAACATTTTTAAAATCTGGAAAAAAAATTGTTAAAATTAACAATCATTTATTAATTAATTTATGCTGCAGGGCAACCAAATCCCACCACAACCCAGCACCCCCCTTACAGGTGTGTATGGTGGTGACACATGCAGAGCCTTGCATAATCTCTGACCCACGAACTCATTTCAAAGCTGTCTGAACAACCATTCTGTTGCCCAAAAGTGTGGACCCCACAACCGCATGTTTTACCTCTTTGGAAACTAGAGTATTTTCTGCTTGTACTGTATCAGATCAGCTGGTAGAAATGTCTATTTTGACAGTGGTCCTACATTTATCAATATAGTTATGCCAGTTTGGGAATAAAAAATGTTTGTGACTTTCCTCTGTACTCATCAAATTTATTTTTTATGCACATCTACACCTTTCATAGCAAGCAGAGGAATAAGCAATGCGATCAAAATGTCTAGCACACAGTGAGGTTGTGTGTGGTGCTGATGATGCAGTTGTGCTGCATTTGTGTGCCGCGTGGCCATGAGGGATGCGGCAGGCTCTAATTAAACCAATGAGACCGCACTGTTTAGTCTGTCTGTATTGTTAAGGGCCATGCGGCACCTACAATATTGCGCAGCCATTAACTATTCAGACCGACTAAACAGTGTAGTCTTTTGCTGTTTGATAATTAGAGAGTAATCTGCTTTCAACACATAAAAGGTGATTGGATTACAGCTAAAAAGGACCTCTCAGCTACCAGACATGTCTGATCTAGTTAATGCAAGTATTCACCATGAAATAACAATTCTGGAGCATCTTTTAGCTTTCAGTATTGTGCTGTTCCTCTGTAACTTACACAGAATTCTATTATTCATGCATTTCTAGGAGGAATAACAGAGGAATGGTGTAACTCTTAGACAACATGCACACGGCCATTGTCCGGCCGTGGCCTTATTGCGGTCCGCATACGGCGAGTCCGCAATACACGGGCACCAGCTGTGTGCACCCTGCATCACAGATGCGGACCCATTCACTTGAATGGGTCTGCAATCCCGGAGATGCGGTCTTCTATTTTTTTACGGTGCGGATGGATCACGGACCCATTCAAGTTGAATGGGTCTCAATCCATCCCGGCCGCCTAACGGATGTTGCCTGTGCATTGGGGACCACAAATTGCGGTCCTCAGTGCATGGGACGACCACACAACGGCCGTGTTCATGAGGCCTTAGAGTTGTTACCTTATAGAGAATACAAATATTTTCAAAGCAGACATATCAGGAACACTGACAGATCCTCTATGAGTAATATGCATAAATATACACATTATAGTATTGATATTCCTCCTTTGTACACTATACGTATTAGATCTAATCCCTCCTGGCTTCTCTGAAAGGCTTTTTAGATGTGGAAAGTGGGGTAATTGTAAGTGCAACAGTTTCCCAGGAAGAACTCAGATAGTGAAATCAGAGACCAATAAGTATGAATGGGTGATAGAAGGGACACTTACCTGTGAGGGAAGCATGTACCTAATAGAGGCAAACAATATATAGGAAGAACCTCTAGGACACATTTATAATATCGAGATTGGTTTCCCTAAAGATACATTATCACAACATTATAAAAAATATGCATGCTGGTGATCCCAAGTCCTTGAGATATATATATATATATATATATATATATATATATATATATACAGTACAGACCAAAAGTTTGGACACACCTTCTCATTCAAAGAGTTTTCTGTATTTTCATGACTATGAAAATTGTAGATTCACACTGAAGGCATCAAAACTATAAATTAACACATGTGGAATTATATACTTAACAAAAAAGTGTGAAACAACTGAAAATATGTCTTATATTCTAGGTTCTTCAAAGTAGCCACCTTTTGCTTTGATTACTGCTTTGCACACTCTTGGCATTCTCTTGATGAGCTTCAAGAGGTAGTCACCTGAAATGGGATTCCAACAGTCTTGAAGGAGTTCCCAGAGATGCTTAGCACTGGTTGACCCTTTTGCCTTCACTCTGCGGTCCAGCTCACCCCAAACCATCTCGATTGGGTTCAGGTCTGGTGACTGTGGAGGCCAGGTCATATGGCGTAGCACCACATAACTCTCCTTCTTGGTCAAATAGCCCTTACACAGTTTGGAGGTGTGTTTGGGGTCATTGTCCTGTTGATAAATAAATGATGGTCCAACTAAACGCAAACCGGATGGAATAGCATGCCGCTGCAAGATGCTGTGGTAGCCATGCTGGTTCAGTATGCCTTCAATTTTGAATAAATCCCCAATAGTGTCACCAGCAAAGCACCCCCACACCATCACACCTCCTACTCCATGCTTCACGGTGGGAACCAGGCATGTAGAGTCCATCCGTTCACCTTTTCTGCGTCGCACAAAGACACGGTGGTTGGAACCAAAGATTTCAAATTTGGACTCATCAGACCAAAGCACAGATTTCCACTGGTCTAATGTCCATTCTTTGTGTTGTTTAGCCCAAACAAGTCTCTTCTGCTTGTTGCCTGTCCTTAGCAGTGGTTTCCTAGCAGCTATTTTACCATGAAGGCCTGCTGCACACAGTCTCCTCTTAACAGTTGTAGAGATGGGTCTGCTGCTAGAACTCTGTGTGGCATTGATCTGGTCTCTAATCTGAGCTGCTGTTAACCTGCGATTTCTGAGGCTGGTGACTCGGATGAACTAATCCTCCGCAGCAGAGGTGACTCTTGGTCTTCCTTTCCTGGGGCGGTCCTCATGTGAGCCAGTTTCTTTGTAGCGCTTGATGGTTTTTGCGACTGCACTTGGGGACACTTTCAAAGTTTTCCCAATTTTTCGGACTGACTGGCCTTCATTTATTAAAGTAATGATGGCCACTCGTTTTTCTTTACTTAGCTGCTTTTTTTCTTGCCATAATACATACTCTAGCAGTCTATTCAGTAGGACTATCAGCTGTGTATCCACCTGACTTCTTCCCAACACAACTCATGGCCCCAAGCCCATTTATAAGGCAAGAAATCCCACTTATTAAACCTGACAGGGCACACCTGTGAAGTGAAAACTATTTCAGGTGACTACCTCTTGAAGCTCATCAAGAGAATGCCAAGAGTGTGCAAAGCAGTAATCAAAGCAAAAGGTGGCTACTTTGAAGAACCTAGAATATAAGACATATTTACAGTTGTTTCACACTTTTTTGTTAAGTATATAATTCCAAATGTGTTAATTCATAGTTTTGATGCCTTCAGTGTGAATCTACAATTTTCATAGTCATGAAAATACAGAAAACTCTTTGAACGAGAAGGTGTGTCCAAACTTTTGGTCTGTACTGTATATCCAAACATCAGATCATCCAGTGGTGTGAAATATCACTAGACATTTTGGCTCGTTGATGAGAATTTAAAGGAATAAAACATTGAAGGCAAATATTGCATTAAATACACAGCTTCTTATAATAGGAAAATACCACAATTACCAAATCTGCTAGCAGGTATTAAAAATGATCAATTCAGTTCACGTTTTATGGCTGCCTCCAGCTGCATTGACGTTTTTTGTGAATAGATCCTGTGGACCCCAGTTCACACCTAGTGCTTTAAGTATTGTTTTTAAAGTTTTCTTGATTTTTTTATGCATTATTTTAAAGTAGTGTTTTTATTTTACTTTTATGAATTACTTTAAGTTATTGTATTTGTGGAGTCTTGGCATACATACATCATACAGTTAACTTTTCTGTGACCTGCAATAAACCTCAGATTAATTCATGCAGGTCTGGAGCACCAATTCTGTTATTTTTATGGTTTATTATTGAAGTCCTAAGGGTAAAGGACATAATTAGGTTGCTCGACCGAACATTAATCCACATCATCCCCAGTTGAACCTACCATGCTTCTTTTACATATTCTTCAAACTATAAGAAACTTGTCCGCGTTCTGGATAGTACACATGGATGAGTTTTTAAACTGTCTGTACACAGATGATGTCTGCCTGCTTCACTCACAGACCCACTCTCTTGAATGAGTGAGTCTTCAGGGAAAATCTGAGCTGGATGGTGCATGCTAGATGGTGCATGAAAATTCACCCATGTGAATTGGCCCATTCTCTTTAAATGTTTTTTTTTTTTTAGACTGAAATATTGATGACCTGTCCTCAGGATAGGCCACCAGAAGCAGATTGGTGGAGTCCTCCACCTGACACCCACATCAATCAGCTGCTGGAAGGAGCCGCAGCACTCAGTTGAGCACTGTAGCCTTTTGCCCTGTGGCATCACATCCATCAGTCACATATCATTTCTGCATCTCAGTCCCATTCAGGTGGATGAGATGGAGCTGCAATACCAAGTGCAGCCACTTAAACAATGTATAGAGCTGTACATGGTCTACAAGAAGAGGTCATAATGTTCTTCTGGGAACCACAGCCCCTTCTAACAGCTGATCAGCAGGGAAGCCGGGTATTGGACCCCCCCTGATCTAATGATAGGTCATCAACATTAAAGTTCTGAGA
Source organism: Rhinella marina (assembly GCA_900303285.1). Lineage (NCBI taxonomy): Eukaryota > Metazoa > Chordata > Amphibia > Anura > Bufonidae > Rhinella > Rhinella marina. Next base: position 26,439 of record ONZH01028543.1, read on the forward strand.
AACTCTCTACATGGTCAGTGTTCAGTTCAGGTGCTTGTCCGTTCTAAGATGTAAGAAAACTGTTTGTCTAAATGAGCCCAAACAGCCCTTTTGACACTTTGAAGAGGCTCATTTACTCTTTGTTAACTACAAATGACTACATTATGTCTGGCTGAATGTCTAGGGTGCAGCGGAGTCAAATTCACTGAAGCAAATCACACAAAATAAGAAAAGCTAAGATCAGTGGCAGCAAAGGTCAAAACCTGAATGTTTTATTTAACAAACCTAGAGAAGACCAGGAGCATCTCAAGAGAGACACACTGTAGAAAAATGGGAAGAAATGGATTGCAAATCCCTGCACTCATACATTAGTAAATGCAGAAGCTGTTGACTAATGGCTAACCAGAATATACGTATAGTCTGCGTTTTCATAGCAGATATATGGTTCTTGTAGTTTCAGCGTCTAAAGCTACTTTCACATCTGGTTGTGAAATCCGACAGACTGGTCCGCCCTCTGCCTTTTTTCTTTAGCTCAACAGTGAAAAAGTTCAAAGTTTTCAGGTCACCATCCCAGGTTGTCAAAATGCTGTCAAAGACAAACTCTGGTTAAAAGGGTTATTCCATAACTGATGTAAAAAGTGAAAATCAGACATCATATAGTACATGAAAACCTCTTTCTAATAAAGCTAGAACCAGCGCTGTACCTCACATGGAATCAGAGGTCTCCCAATTAATTTCTCCACTTGTTCTGCTAGATTTATTTAAAGCAGGCAGCCCAGGGATGTGGGGATGTGTCCTTTCTCAGGGGATGTGTCCTTTCTGCTGTAGCTTTTTCCCTGTAACTACCACAGCTTCTAATAGAAGATATGGCTGGTAAATGTTGTAGATTTAAGCTGAGAGCGCATGACCACCAAAGTGAGATGGACAAAAAATAAGAAAAAGAACAAACAGAAGGTGGCGCTATACCGATACATTTTACAGAATGGCTCAGTGACTATATCACATTTTTAAATACATGCAAATACAACAGTATTCAAAATTTAGGTGCTGGTTTGAAAAAAGTAGAATATTTTTTGAGGCACAAGCCCTTTATGTTAGCATTACATTGTCTGTGTATGTTTATGTGTATGTTTATGTGTATGTGTGTGTATGTGTGTGTGTGTGTATGTATCCGGAGGCACCCTTCACCCGCCGGATCTGTGCTGGCGCTGGTGTGAAAGAGGCCTAAGCCTGCATTTCAGACTTCCTCCTTTGCCAGTCTTCAACATGTGCTCTGCCCAATATTCGGGCTCTCTGCCCCTTTCAGCTATCTTGCTCTGCTTTCTGGTCAAAAGGAGGAAGAATTCGAAAGGGAGAAGAGATTTCTCATTTGTGAATGCTGGGCATCCATATATGTGATCCTAGAGTCCTGTCTTGTGTTGGATCTTCAGTCTTAGTGCAGTGTACAGTCAGGGTTCAGTCTTGTGACCACTGAACAGGATAATACATGCATACCATTGGCCCAGGAGTCCAAAACCGCGGTCTAAACCACAGAGAGTAGTTATATAATTGACAGAAAGCGGTCCGTTACTTTAGGACAAATTCATAGAATTTTTAATGACTTCTGTTGCATTGGAAACATTTTTATGAAGGTGTCTAAGCTTTTAGTTCCTTTAGTTCCTTTTAGTTCCCTTCTCACCTCCCTCTAATTGTCATCTTAAGCAGCATGCTGTCGCAACTGTTGTAGTTTTAAGCTGAGAGCGCGTGACCACCAAAGTGAGATGGACAAAAAATAAGAAAAAGAACAAACAGAAGGTGGCGCTATACCGATACATTTTACTGAATGGCTCAGTGACTATATTACATTTTTAAATACATGCAAATACAACAGTATTCAAAATTTAGGTGCTGGTTTGAAAAATGTAGAATATTTTTTGAGGCACAAGCCCTTTATGTTTTCATTACTAGGAAGTGGATTTTTATTCTTTTGACAAAGTGCCCTGTACAGTATAGGTTCTTGGCACCACAGGCATTAACAGCTCCAGCTGCATTGGGTTGTACAGCAGAAGATGCCAAAATGACGCACCCTTCCTCTGACATTAGTTAATGCCTTGCCGCTAATGGCTAAGGCTACTTTCGCACTTGCGTTTTAATATTCCGGTATTGAGCTCCGTCATAGGGGCTCAATACCGGAATAAAACGCTTCAGTTTTATCCCTATTCATTGTCAATGGGGAAAAAACTGAACTAAAGACAACAAAATGCTCCTAGAAGCATTCTGTTCCGTCTCCAGACCGGAGAGAAAACCGCAAAATGCTGCGGTTTGCTCTCCGGTCTGGGTATCCGCACCAAGACGGATTCGTCATGACCCCCAATGCAAGTCAATGGGAACTGATCCGTTTGGTGTGACACAATGGTAAACAGATCCATCCTCCATTGATTTTTAATGGAGTTCATGACGGATCTGTCTCCCTGCAATTTCCCCTCCCTCCAGCAGGTGGCACTGTGGGTAAACTTACCCTTGTGCGCACCGTCCTCCTCGTCGCTGGTCATGTCCGGAGCTGCTGGAACAGGTAAGTGTCTGTGTATGTTTATGTGTATGTTTATGTGTATGTGTGTATGTGTGTGTATGTGTGTGTGCTGTTCTGGCCCCACATATGTTCATGCGGCAGCACGGATGCGGAGGCACCCTTCCCGAATCCGTGCTGTCGCTGGTGTGAAAGAGGCCTAAGCTTGCATTTCAGACTTCCTCCTTTGCCAGTCTTCTACATGTGCTATGCCCAATATTTGGGCTCTCTGCCCCTTTCAGCTACCTTGCTCTGCTTTCTGGTCAAAAGGAGGAAGAATTCGAAAGGGAGAAGAGATTTCTCATTTGTGAACGCTGGGCATCCATATATGTGATCCTAGAGTCCTGTCTTGTGTTGGATCTTCAGGCTTAGTGCAGTGTACAGTCAGGGTTCAGTCTTGTGACCACTGAACAGGATAATATATGCATACCATTGGCCCAGGAGTCCAAAACCGTGGTCTAAACCACAGAGAGTAGTTATATAATTGACAGAAAGCGGTCCGTTACTTTAGGACAAATTCATTGAATTTTTAATGACTTCTGTTGCATTGGAAACATTTTTATAAAGGTGTCTAAGCTTTTAGTTCCTTTAGTTCCTTTTAGTTCCCTTCTCACCTCCCTCTAATTGTCATTTTAAGCAGCATGTTGTCGCATCTCCCACAGTGGTAAATATCTATACAGCATATCTGATGTTCTTAACTATTATACTAGCCTTTTACACGCTGCTCCTTTCCTCTCCAACAATGTCTGCTTTTCCTACATCAAGGTTTTACATATACATTTTTACAGCACCTGTATGGTGGAGTTAAAAAATATTTGTCATAGCCATGTTCAACTGATCCCTTTACTTTTATGTGAAGTACAACTAAGCTGCTAGAACCAGTTCATTTAAACATGTCATACGACTATTGAAGAAATGAGAGGAGAGTGATTAGTTCATTTTCTATGTGGAGGGAAAAAAGTGATTGTAAGCTCTTATGGGCAAGGATCCCTCTCCTTTTGTCTCCTCATTTATTTTGGTTGCTTCTCTGGGTTTGTGGATTATGCTGGCAATATATAATATATAGAAGATTATTGTTATTTTTGTTACACTGTTTAACTGGTTTTAGTAATTTTTATATTGTGCTTAGCTCAGTCTTATTCATATCCACTTGTGCATCATATCAATCTATAGAATGCCCTAAGAATTCTATAAATGCTAAAATATATATTAGCACTGTGTGCCAACTACTAGTGCCCAAGGATGCCAAATGTTTTAAAGGAGTTGTCTCACTTCAGGAAATGGCATTTATCTTGTAGGCAAAGCTAATATATGGCACTTACTAATGTATTGTGATTGTCCATATTACCTCCTTTGTTGGCTTGATTTTCAAGATTTTTCTGTTGCATTATACACTGCTCTTTTCCAGGGGTTATGACTAGAGATGGACGAATCTATTTGCAGATTTGTACCGAATCTCTGAGTTTTTAGGAACCGATTCGAACCCGAATCTTTACAGGTTTGATTTGGCCAAATCTTGTAAAACAGCACCCAACAATAAGCAATCAACAGTGTTCTGTCACCAGTAGGCATGAGGTAACTGCAGTCAGTTGCGGCCAAGCAATAACTGCAGTTTGCAGCGCAACAATAAAAGTAGGGAAAATGAAAAAAGTACAAAAATTAACAAAATGAGATAGGAACTTTTCATAAGAAATCTGTGTTTTTAGAGGACTAGAGGAAGCTATACAACAATTTCCAGGGCAATTGGAGCAACTTTGGTTTGGAACGAATAGATTCAGACCCAAACTGAACTTTTTGAAAAATTTGTCGAATCCAAAATGAACCAAATCTTGAAAGATTCGTTCGTCTCTAGTTATGACCACCCGGAAATCCAGCAGTCACAATATAGGAAAAAGTGCTGGCAACTCTGGTGGCCAGAACTGTTGGAGCGTACATAGGGGCGCATGTGCAGCACCTCCCGTTCCAGCCACTTCATATCTGCGCTAGCATATATCAGTAGTGGTACGACCATTCATTGTTTTGTATAGATTTGCATATCTGCATCATCTAATGTATTAAACTTTTCCCATAATTTAGTGAAATCCATACAGTTTTGCACAGCTACCTTCAACACAAAATATCTCATTTCTTCAGGGTACAACCTACAATTGAAATTTGTTTCATTGATTTGGGCAATGTGTGCAGGAAAAGATCCTGCCACACCATGACCATAACTTTGCTCAATATCGCATGTCACAAGGTAGATCAGTCTGCGTTGGCCATATGTAAAAAGTTAGAGATTGCAGAATGTTACTGTGGCATTATCAGTTCTTCTGATTGCTGTTGGAAATAGTCAACAAGCTTTTTGTCATACACAGAGAAGTTAAGTTACACCAGCTGACCCCACAGGAGGTTGTAATCCGGTGCACAGGAACTGATCCAGCAACGTAGTGAATCCGCAAAAAGTTGTCCAGAACTTGGAAATAAAACTATTACTTCTTTATTCCAAATTATTAAAATTCACTCCGGGGACTTATTACACAGCTGTCATCTGGAGTGAATTTTAATTGTTTGGAATAAAGAAGTGATGGTTTTATTTCTGAGTGTTGGACAACTTTTCGTTGCCATACACACCTAAACAGCTTTGCTGAGTTTCTAAAATGTATTGGGACAGTTTATTTTTCCTACATGAAATTATTGTAGAGTGTCTAGCTTAAAGGGAAGGTAGCACACATATTTTACTGATTAAAACCAAATAGTGAAACCTATTCTTTTTTCTAATTCTCCAATTGTAGTTTTTTATTCTATACTTCATGTGTTGATGCAAGTAGCCATCTTGCCTGAGCTGCTGTTAAAACTATTTCGAGATAGGATTTACAGCAGCCACATGGACCATAGACAAAATGGATAGATGTTGACGTCTATGAGATAGTGTACTAAACATGCTCTATGACCTGTTCAGAGGTCATTGTGCAGTGAGGAGGAGTATATAAGCTGTATGCATCACCTTTTGTGGATGGTGGATCCTGTGTTATCTATATATGGGTGCAAGGGCGTAGCTATAGGGGAATCAGGGGAAACAGCTGTTCTGGGGCCCAAACTCAGAAGAGGCCAACCTAGATAGAGGACTAAAATATTTTATTGTCAGGGCCCCTTGACAGTATTATAAAATGACATTGTGTACAGAGACACTGTAGGAAACGGACGGAGGGGTTGCCAGGCCTTGTCTGAGAGAGTGATCTTGACTAGTCATAGGAGTGGGGGTTGCATGGGATGGAGGGGGTTGTGAAGAAGTTGCTGGGAGGGACCCATTCAAAAAATTTTCTGTGGGGCCCAGTCATTTATAGTTACACCACTGTATAGGCTTAATGGCCAGAGTGAAAATTGCAAGATTTTAGTTTTTTTTAAATATAAAGATAATGACAAGGTAAATTAAATATCACCAAAATAAAATATGTTTAACAATAGGTCATTTTCTGATGATACATCCCCTATAAAGATGACACTTTCCAAAATTCAGATCAGTATTCCAGGCAAGTTGTGTGCAGACATCAGCCAGCCAGATGTAGTATTCTGGTTTAAGACACTGTTTACATCTGTACAATGCTGTTCTTTATAATAGTAATCATTGATTTATGTTGGACATCATTAATTTATATTGGATTTCTATTGAGGTAAATTAGACACATGAATATAGTTGCATGTCGTGCTATTCTTGTCATCAAAAGTGATGGAAATAATAAGTGAGATTGCTAAGGATCTGTCAATCCATAATGACACTGCCATCCCAACACCACTCAGTGATAGCAACATAGCTTTAGACCTTTGACTGTTACTATCTGATCAATTATCAATCAATTATCAATTATACTCATTGACAAAACAAATAACGCACCAAAAAGGAGTAGTTGGAACTGATTGAAACTTTCTATGTATGAATGGAATGATGATACATGTATATGATTACAATATTAGAGCAAACGGATACATTTATAGGAAAAACTGTTGAATTGAAAAGATAGTCTAGTACCCTGTTGGGCCGCCTATAGCCTGGAAACAAGTTGAGATATGGTTGGCTTGGAAGAATACAGGTTCCATGTGATATCCTGCAGCACATTTGCCACAGATGTGGCAGCTAGGCCTGTGCAACCTGCACACTCATAGGATGCCAAAGCTGGTGTCCCAGCTGGTCCTATAAATGCTTGATTTGCAAGAAATCTGGCGACCAGGCAGCCAAGGAAATGTTGCAATCTGGCGGAGACATTCCTGGGAAACCCTTGCTGTGTGTGGGGTGAGCATTATATGGCTGAAAAATGCCTATTGGAAGCCCTGCCATGAGAGGCAACACATGTGGCCCCAGCAAGTCCTGCACATATTGCTAAGCTGTTAATGTCTCTCGTATCACTACTATGTTTCACCGACTGTCATATGTGATAGCTCACCAGATCCAAACACAAGCAGTTGGACATGGTTTTGCTCTACAGGAAAGGCAGGATTGAAGTGCTCACCACAAAGTATTGATACCAAAACTCGACCATTACGTTTTCCCTAATAGAACTTGGATTAGTCGCTAAAGATGTTACTATTCCAGTCCACACCACTGCAAACTAATGAGACGGTGGCTGGCTGTCAATCAAGGGTGGACTGGGAACTTAAAGAGGCCCTGGAAAAAATACTAAAAGTGGCTCCGTTTTGTAGCTGGGTCCAAATTGATGCAAGGCAGGGCTAGAAATACCATATTGTGGCACATTATACCACCCTAACAGTCCATCACAAAATACTGCCAGCAGCACAAAATACATCCCCAAAAACTTCCACTGGCCGGCCGTGAGGAGGGTCCTGATGGCCCCCTGGGCATCGGCCCACCGGGAAATTTCCCTGTAAGGTCTATGGCCAATCCGCCCCTGCTGTCAATGGCAGGACATGTAACTGGCTCCATAACACCAAATTTCCTTATGCATCTTCAAATGCTCGTGACTGAGACTGGGGTATATAATTAATGTACCATCTGTGTCTGGATGGAGGACAATGAAATTGGGGGAGCTGCTCACATTTGTCAGCAGTTCAATAATTCTTCTTTACTGGTGGTCTGTCTGGGCCGTCTGGAGCCTATTCACCATGCCTACTTTCCCTCACGTAACTACTGCTCCCAACACCTCTTAACCTCTTCAACCCGGGCCTGTTTTCACCTTCCTGCCATGGGCATTTTTTGCTAATCTGACATGTGTCACTTCATGTGGTAATAACTTTGGAACGCTTTTACTTATCCAGGCCATTCTGAGATTGTTTTCTTGTCACATATTGTGCTTCACGACAGTAGTAAATTTGTGGCAAAATATTTCATTTTTATTTATAAAAAAAATACCAAATTTAGCAAAATTTTTGAAAAATTAGCAAATTTCCAAATTTCCATTTTTCAACTTTCAAAATACATAGTAATACCTCCAAAAATAGTTATTATTTTACATTCCCCATATGTCTACTTTATGTTGGCATCATTTTTATAAATGTCATTTTACTTTTTTCGGACGTTAGAAGGCAAAGAAGTTTAGAAGCAATTTTTCAAATTTTCAACAAAATTTCAAAAACCATTTTTTTAAGCACCAATTCAGATATAAAGTGATTTTGAGGGGCTTATGTAATGGAAACCACCCATAATTTACCCCATTTTAGAAACTACACCCCTCAAATTATAAAAAACTGATGTTAACCCTTGAGGTGTTCCACAAGAATTAAAGGAAAATGGAGGTGAAATTTCAAAATTTCACTTTTTTGGTAGATTATTCATGTTAATAATTTTTTCTTGCAACACAGCAAGGGTTAACAGCAAACTAAACCTCAATATACATTACTCTGATTCTGCAGTTTACAGAAATACCCCATATGTGGTGGTAAACATCTCTATGGGTTTGTGGCAGTGGTCAGAAGGAAAGGAGTGCCGTACGGATTTTGGATGCAGATTTTGCTAGAATGGTTTTTAGGCACCATTGTGTAATTGAGAGACCCTGACGTACTCCTACAGTGGAAACCCTCAAAAATTGACCCCATTTTGGAAACTACATCCATCAAAGAATATATTAAGGGGGGTACTGACCACTTTGGCCCCCTAAGCGTTTTACGGAATTTGGAAACACTTGGCTGTGAAAATGAAAAATTTCATTTCTTCCAATAAAATGTTGCTTTAGCCCCAAATTTTTCATTTTCACAAGGGGTAACAGGAGAAAAGCACCCCATAAGTTGTTCCCCATTTTCTCCTGAATACGGCAACACCCCATATGTGGTGGCAAACTGCTGTGGAGGCACATGGCAAGACTCAGAACAGAAGGAGCGCCATATGGATTTTGCAGAACAGATTTTGATGGATTGGTTTGCGGGAGCCATTGATTTTTATTTTTTTGAGTTATTGTCTTATATGGGGGCTCATTTTTTGTGGGTTGAGGTAACGTTTTCATTGGTACCATTTTGGGGTACATAAGAATTTTTGATTGCTTGGTATTACACTTTTTGTGAGTCAAGGTGAAAAAAATAGCTGTTTTGGCATAGTTTTTTGAATAAATTTTTTACAGCATTCACCTGAGGGGGCAACTCATGTAATATTTTTATAGAGCAGGTTGTTACAGACGCGGCGATACCCAATATGTCTAACATTTTTATTTTTGGAAAGTTTTACACATTAGATGCATTTTTGAACAGAATAAAATCTTTTTTTTGTGTTGCCATTTTCTGAATATTTTTTTTACTTTTATTTTTTTTTTGTACTTTTTTTAACTTTATTTAACTTTTGGGGGTCTGATGCCCTTTACAATGCATTACAATACTGTTGTATTGTAATGCATTGGCTGTAAGTGTATTACTCAATGTAATACACTTACAGCCTACTTCCTGTGCGATTCAGGGGGTTGGATCGCACAGGTATGCAGGGATAGCAGCCACGATGCCTAAGGAAGGCATCGGGCTGCTATCCAAGCCATCGGGTCCCCCTCACAGCAGCGCGGGGACCCGATGGACTTCCCTTCCTCCCGCCCGTATCGCATGTGCCGCGGTCAGCGCTGACCACGGCACATCGAGGGTTAATACGCCCACATCGGTGTTTTAACCAATGCGGGTGTATGCAGCAGGGGTCCGGCTACTGGCGGGCGCAGCTCCTGCTTGGGAAGTCACTTCCCGCAGCGCTGTACATGTACGGCGCTGGTCGGGAAGGGGTTAAAAGCTGGGTCAGAACAGCCTAGATGGCAGGCAATTCATCAAAACGACCATCCTGCTTCTCGCAGTACAATCATGTCACCGTTCTCAAAGTCTGTCAACTGGGCATAATGTCTCTAAGTACGTCTTAGAGGCATGGCTAGCAGTCAACGATTAGTCACCACGAGGTACACTAACCAAGAGTAGCCTCTGAGAGCCTTTTTATAGGGTAGTCTAGAAAGCACCTGTAATCATTTACATATCTGCCTGGGACATAATGCCACAGTTTTGTAGCAATCCAATATTTCTATCTAGCAGCATTTTATTTTGTCAGAGACTGTATGTCACAATTATAAAAACAATGCAGAGATAAAACACATAATTTGTGTATGCTGTATATAATTAAGTAAGATGGATAAAAGAAATAACAGTGAGGGTCATACTAGGTCATCCTTTTGTGTTTCTATTAATTTAAAGGATAATTGATCAAGTTTTGCTGATTCAATTGATCCTATGGAAACATTCTACAATTTGGCTCAAGGCAAAAATATATTGCAACTGTTTTCTTTGGTGCATTCATACTATGGTGCAGTTGATTGATTAGGCTGTGCAGATGATTGATTAGGCTGTCAGATTTTAAAGATCAGATGTCATTTCATTTCATGAAAATTATGAAAACAATTAAGTAAGGAATTATTCTTCAAAATACAAATGTATATCAAAATATTTTTTTTCATGATAAATTCATAATCTTCCAGAGCACGCCAAAAGTATTTACTGAAAAAACTGGCATATTACATGTATCATATAGTCAGGTGCATGAAAAATACATTTACATACATTAAGGAATTCATAAAAGCATAAGGAAATGTAATTCAGAGAGCTTTGAGAACAAGATATTGCATCTGTTAAGATGAACTGTGGCAGGTTTAGAAACACTTATGATCCCAGCACAGGGAGCTGATATAGGTCAATGAAGGGTAGACTAAACACAAACTGACATTTGTAGTAAAAGATTAAAGAGGCCATGAAATCATAAAATGGAACTGATCACAGAAACTATATAGCAACAATAATCATAGATAATCTTCATTTTGCTCTAATAATCTGTGTATAGCACACCATATCATCTTAAAGGGAAGTGTGTTTTGGAAAACCCTTCTCCTTATGTTTGTTTTTCCTGCGGCAAGAAAATAAAAAGTTATAGTATATTAAAGTTCAGACTTCACAACTGAAGAGAGCGACCCTACAGATTATGATTAGGAGGCCATGCATTTCTAGAAGATTGCCCAAAATGACAGATTTACATCAAAATTTATTAGCTGTATTACACAGTTATGTACCTTTCCTTACCTTTCCTCTTGACTGACATGAGTGGTGCAAGATGACCAGGTTTGAAAACGAAAAAATTATCTGGGGCACTTATCAAAGCAATTACCCCATTACTGTGGCGTAAATAAGTAGATAATTATGGCACTAGTCATACGTGCACCATAATTTGTGACTTTTCAAGCTTCTTGGCCCTTTTCCAAAGTGCTGAGGAAAGGGGCGGACTTAGCAGAAGGGGGTGGGGCTTTGCCTGCCAATTTACTATAACTTTTGCCAGAAAGTGGCGGAAGTTATAGCTGTAGCTGGCGTAGACTTCAGTGTCTGGCACATGGTAGGGCAGAGATGCGCCTTATTCATAAAGAGGCATCTGCCACTTAAATCAGGCGCATCTCATGCCAGTGCTGGCAGATCAAGACTCGCATATAGATTCGCCAGTCTTGATAAATGTCCCTCAATGTGTTATTTTCAATGTCCTACAAAATAAAACACCAATTTTTTAAACTGGTCATCTTGCCCCATTAATCTCAGGATATCTCGAGCCAAGAGGAAAGATAATAAAGAACACATCGAGAAACAAGGAGAGGTAAAGGACATGCACGTTAAAATCAAATGTTAAGGAAGGAGGCGTAAGTAAAGGAAGGAATCATGTCAAGAAAATAGTAATGAAAGGAAGGACATGTCGAGAGAAAAATAAAAGGTAATAAGGTACACATCCTGAGAAAAAAAAGAAAGGTACAGTATGAAAGGACATGTTGAGAAGAAAGGAATGGAAAGGAAGAATATTTGGGGAAAAGAGGAAAAGCTAAAAAGGAAACATGTTGAGAAAGGAGGAAAGGTATGAAAGGACACATGATGAAAAAATATAAGGAAGGACACAGTTGTATAAAAAGGAGGGGCTACTGGGGACAATCTCTGAATTAGTAGAGCAGTTTAATGGATGGGTTTATCTGTACAAAGATGGTGTTATTACCAATGCTGTGGTAGCACAAGACATTGCTTGTCAGATATTACAAGTAGCTTTTGAAAGGTATACTGATTTCACCAGTTTTCCAATTTTCAGTTTTAATGTATGGGATCTCTCTGGATTTCTAAAATGTTCTGTTTTAAAATCTGCTGATTGATTGTGGATATTTTAGTCATTGATATGACAGAGTTCTTGGAAGTGACTAATAGCGTAAGTAAAAATCTGTAGGTAATCTTTATCACAGAAAGGTCATTATCAACGACCCTAAGAGACATAGGGGGGAATTTATCATAGACCACCATTTTACGCCAGTCTATGACATCCCTGTGCACTGCTGGAGGCTATGCCTCATCATAAATTACACAAATCCTCCGGGAGCCTGTGCATCTAAACTTAAATCTACACCAGCCCCGAGATGGTGTCGATTTCAGTCTTCTCTTACACCAGAAAACTAGTGTACAAAAAGATAAATATGCTGGGACCACTGGCCTCACCCCCTCTCCATCCTCGCCATGTCCTTCTTCCTATACACTTGAACCATAGAAGTGAATGGGACAACTTCTTCTAATTACACCTGCTCATCGCTGCATGGAGAGCGGCCCTCTCTTCAAACAGCAAACCGTGGGGGTCCTGGGTGTTGGATAGGATAGGTCATCTATATTAAAATCCCGGAAAACCCCTTTAATGATGAAATTGTGGTGATGTTTATAGCTGATATGTTTTAGCTCAGTTCACATGTGCACTCGCTGTCCTGTACACTGTTAGGGTTGCTTTAGGTCTTCTGATTTAACATGTCTTGACTGTAGGCAGTCTCCTGTATAAATACGTATGTCTGGCTGCACTGTTGAATTTGACTTTGCAGAAACAGCTGGTGACAAAAGCCTGCACAGTCCAGCTCCTAAAATAAAAATCTCTGACAGCTGTGTAGCAGCACGCACGATAAATGAATACGAATCCTTGTCAGTCGGAATGACCTTCGCTTCCTTTCAATATGAACACTGCATTTTGTATGCATGGGAGACGCTAAGTTGTGAGCACTGAAGAATGAATTGCTTTGTGCAGACTGTGTTTGCAATACCAACATTAACAGGAAGAATACATTTTGCTAACAAGGGCAGAGAAGAAAGTATCAACTTGTCTTACCAAGGCGCTAGAACAAGTGTCAACTCAAATTGATTTGCTCATCTCTAAATTGTTTATGCCTCATGGCAAGATCTCCTTAGGCATAACCCGAACTATGCCAATGTATATGTTTAAACAGTCCTTACCCTGACAATGGCCTCCAAACTACAGGCTGTCATAAAACGGTCTGTAATGCAACCACAAGGAATTTGAATTTCCTGTAACCCTTGTACAGTTCATGCACAGTGCTAAGCAGGTGAGGATGAAAAATGATGTTTAGTGTTCAACATATTATAATGCAGTGTTTGTACAAAGAAAGGTTATAACAAACCTACCACTAGATAGGTGCCAATTGTCTTCTTCTACAATTTAACTTTCAAGACATACAATATTCTAAAATATGGCCTATCCAAGGCTATAGAAGGGGTGGGGAGGACAAAGGTCACCATGATCAGTATTGATTTCCAAAGGACAGATTTATGACAGGGAGTTACTTATCAAATAACTACTGTATATTAACTTTTTAACCATTAGTTGGATGGTCAGGTTTAAAAACAGCTCACGGAAATACCTAAACAGTTTAAGTGTGTAGAAAAAGATATAACTCGTGACCAACAAAAGGTATAATCACAATAGTATTCTAAATTCAAGTTACAATATCAAATGGTTCCAGGACGACCATTGTTGAAACCATTGTAACCTGAGTCTATAACTCTATGGAAAACCAGTAAAGCCTTGTTCACATGTCAGTTATTTGATCAGTTATTTCCATCAGTTATCTTGAGCCAAAACCAGGAGTGGAGGCTACACAGAGATCAGGTGTAATGAAAAGATCTGCACCTGATCAGTGTTTTTGACCCGCACTTGGTTTTGGCTCACAATAACTGATGGAAATAACTGATCAAATAACTGAAGTGTGAACAAAGCCTAATTTGTCCCAGAGCCCATAACTGCCATCCCAAAATAAGAAAAAGTGAAGTTTTAAGAAAAATATACAATCAAGATATATAAACCATGTCCTTAAGAAAAAGAGACAGCAATAGATGGAAGCCTTAAATAACTTTCTATGCTGAGGGCAAGAGCTTCTACAGGGTCTTGCATAGTACATACATGTACCAGAAAAATAAAATGAAGCCAAAAGTTCACTAGATTATTTACTAGTATTACCACAGAGGAGCTGTATTTTTCAGAAAAATGGCCGTTCTGATTGGTTGTATCTGAGCCTGAAACTTTGTTGAATCTTGTTTCTGAGCCTGAAAAGATGATTGGACTGTATATTGAAAATATTGTATTCTGAGGCCATTGTAACTTGAGGGATCATTGTACAGGTCACTGCTCCTATGAAAGCCTTCCATTTGGACCTGGAGGAAAATGCTAAAAGTACACATACAGTATTATTAGAAAGTAGGCTATTCTACTGTGGAAGACTGCATATAACACATTAAACCTATTATACTAAGGCCCAGCCCCCATCTATACAGAGCATGTGAATGGCCACTTTTTACTACACTGTAAATGTTATTACGGCAGAGCATATCATCATGGGAACTCTGGGAACAACTCAGAACACAATATGGAACTAAACTGATGTAAGATGGAAACAAAGTAGAGAAACCACTCAAACATATCTGATCCCTATTTTCAATGCAAGTGTGAATTAGCCATAAGGTTTTAATCACTCCAGTATTTGATCAGTGCTTTTTGTCACAGAAAATATATCATGTAATCATTTACATTTCTTCTTCTTTTTTAAGATGCTCAATTTTGGTTTTTAAAATGATTGAAAACTACTGATTAAATAATGTGAATGAGGCATAAGGTTAACCCTTGGTCCAAGACTGTGGGTAACCATGATAGCTGCATATAATCTGATGATGAATCTGCAGGTAAGTGCAGAGAATATTAATTTATCAGTAACCCTATTTTCAGCATATGAATGTATTCTTAAGCTTCTGGAAATTAAATATACATGTAAGGCTACTTTCACACTAGCCTTAGTACGGATCCGGCAGATCTTTTAAACGGATCCGGAATAACCTCTATTGAAAGTCAATGGAGGACGGATCCGTTTACAAGTGTGTCCACACCAAACGGATCCATCCCCATTGACTTGCATTGGGGGTCATTCCGGATCCGTTTAGGTGCGGATAACTAGTACGGAGAGCAAACCGCAGCATGTTGCGGGTTGCTCTCCGGTCTGAAGACTGAACGGAATGCTTTCAGGAGCATTCAGTTGTCTTCAGTTCAGTTTTGTCCCCATTGACAATGAATGGGGACAAAACTGAAGCGTTTTATTCCGGTATTGAGCCCCTAAGACGGAGCTCAATACCGGAATTCCAAAACGCTACTGTGAAAGTAGCCTTATAGATCAGAAGTTGCTTAACAGAATAGATTCAGCAAACTCTGTAATTTTTTAAAATAATTACATCTTTGCTATATTGAAGACATCTATAAAAGGACTTACTGATTAGAGATGAGCGAGCATAGCTCGGCCGAGATCGCTCGAGTTGCCATTTTTGCGTATTTGCGTACGCATTTTAAAATTCGTACGCTATTCATACGCATATTTTAATCTATACGCAAATGTTACGAATAGCGTACAAATTCATTTTGTACGCTATTTCGTACGCTATTCGACGCATTTGCGTATAGATTAAAATATGCGTATGAATAGCGTACAAAATTTAAAATGCGTACGCAAATACGCAAAAATGGCACTGCGAGCATGCCTCGTCCGAGCAATGCTCGCTCATCTCTATTAATGATCAAACAAGAGGACTCATTGACTTCTATGAGAGAATTCTGTGTGTATGCTCCATAACCTGTGCAGAGGTCATAATGCAGGGATCTGAAGGAAATGGGCTCTGTCTGTGACCTATGATCACTGGTGAAACGTGTGTTATCTGCGTCCAGCTTTACAGTACAGCCGTTACCTTTCATTTTAATCCTGCCAGTAAAGAAAATGAGATGACTGCTGAGAAGTAACCTCTACAGAAGAATGTAAGTCTATTGTGAAAGTCAGTAACCAGTGCTGTGTGAAAACTGCAACATTTCAAGATTTTTTATGTAGATAACACAATGTAACACAAGTTTGGTTCCCAGTTTTTTAATGTTATATTCCAATTGCTTATGTCTAAAACAAATTAAAAAATTGCTTACATTCATCATAAACTTCGCATTTGTGACCACAGCAATGAAAATTATGAATTTTTATTATAGAAACAGACGATTTTGCATCTTCTCATTTATACAGTCAGACTAAGAACACTATAGGCATTGCAAATTTACACAGATTACCAAAAACTGTTCAGAAGTGTGTGTTTTTCCGAGATTTACGACTATACTGCAAATCAGATTCACGAATCAATCCCCAAATATAGTCGCCCATCATGTTCTCGTTATATTGTCCTTGGTAACGGCGTTCAAAGTTCATAATGTCCTGGTGGAAGCGCTCGTCTTGCTCCTCTGAATAAGTTCCCATGTTCTCTTTGAACTTATCAAGATGAGCATCAAGGATATGGATTTTGAGTGACATCCTGCAGCCCATTGCAGCATAGTTCTTTATCAGAGTCTGGACCAGTTGTACATAGTTTTCATCTTTATGATTGCCTAGGAAGCCGCGAACCACTGCGACAAAACTGTTCCAAGCCACTCTCTCCTTCCTATTCAGCTTCTTGGGAAATTCACTGCACTCTATGATCTTCTTGATTTGTGGTCCGACGAAGACACCAGCTTTGATCTTTGCTTCAGACAGCTTAGGGAAAAGATCTTGGAGGTAATTGAAAGTTGTCGACTCCTTATCTAGAGCCCTGACAAATTGTTTTATGAGCCCCAACTTGATGTGTAGTGGTGGCATCAGCACCTTGCGTGGGTCAACCAGTGGATCCCACTTTACATTGTTCTTCCCCACAGTGAACTCTGTCCACTGAGGCCAGTCCCGCCTGTGGTAGTGCGCTTTAGTATCCCGGCTGTCCCAAAGGCAAATAAAGCAAGGATACTTAGTAAAACCACCTTGGAGGCCCATCAGGAATGACATCATTTTGAAATCTCCAATAACTTCCCAGCCATACTCATCATACTTCAAGGCACCTAGCAACATCTTGACACTGGTGTATTCCTCTTTCAGGTGCACAGAGTGAGCTACAGAATCTGAATAGAGAATGAATTCACACCTGTCTGTCTAGGTCAATTCCCCTTTGTCTGTGATGGCTGTTGCCCACTTACTATGCAATCCCAATCAATTAGATCATGTCTCTCTGTCTCTCAGGATATAGTGGCCCTATATAACTGTAGTTATACAGCTACCTACAATTCTGTACAGTCCTAGAAAGTTCTAGATAATTCTGGACAGTTCTAGAAACTTCTTGATAGTTCTCACAATTCCAGAAGCTTCTTAAGTATCTTGAAATATGGCGAATATCCTTAACAATAGATCAATTTCAAAATATCATTGTGCTGACCACAAAAGCAAAGTTTACAGGGAATAATAACTTTTTTCTATTCATTTAGAACAATGAGGAAAACACACTTAACAACTGGGAACAAATAATTTTTGGAAAATTGTTACATGGCGTAATAGAAAATTAATAAAACTCACAAATAGAATTTAAAATAGAGAAAAGCAAAACTGTAATGTGATTTCTGATGCCCTCTGAGAGAAAGATAGGATAGAGAAAGAGAAACTGATAAAGACAGTGTGTCTAAAGTAACAACTGATGTCTGTCAAGTTTTGAATAACAATAGAAAAACTCACAAGAATTGCTATGGTATTGTGAGTAGCTTGATGATTTAGTAAGAGCCATAGTTTACTTTGCTATGTACTATATGGAGAGAATGGTGAACTCGAGCAGGTCCGGCGACCTGACTGTCACGCGAGGTCGGCGTCGCGCTCCCTCTGCACGACATCGCCGGACCTCTCCGCCCCCCTAGAGACGAGCAATAGGGAATTGAAGTGCTGGTCTTGTCAGCCAGCACTTCATGAGTTAATTCTCTGTTTGGGTTTAGCCATGTGGTGCTGATCACACCACATGGCTACTTTACATATTGTTTGGACAGCTTGCTCCGCCTCAGGTCATGTGATGCTGGCCACATCACATGATCCTGGGCGGGCTATTTAAAGATGGCAACTGCCTCACTCAGATGCCTGTGATTAGCGTTACTACTTTGATCAGTGCTTGTGCGACCTAGTGTTTGATTGCTGTTTGACCCTGACCTTGGACTTGGACTTCGACCTCTCTTTGCTTCACCCCCGGTATTTACGTTATCTCCTGTGCATGACCCGGCTTGCTGACTATTCTGATATTGTGTTTGTTTCGTCTGTGTTTGTCTCTCCAATTGTTCCCTGTTCCTCCCTGTGCACTTATACAGAGCAGGGACCGTCACCGTGGTTGTCCGCGGCCGCCTAGGGCTGACTGAGGCAAGCAGGCAGGGAGAGAACGGGGGGGTTTTCAGTACAGGGCGCACCTTCCCTTGTCTCCCCCGTGACAGAATCACAGGCCATACTAAATGGAGCCGTTGCGAATTCTCACGGATCATATAAGTGACATGGCTCAGATGATCCAGGATCTGGCCGAGAGAATCCAACACCAGGAGCAGCTGCAAACTGTACCCGCAGCCGCTCCCTCCATTATTGAACCCTATATAAGGTTGCCCGATCGGTTTGTGGGTAACCGAAAGACTTTCCGTTCTTTCCAGGAAAGTTGCAAATTATATTTTCGTTTACGCCCACACTCCTCGGGTTCTGAGCAGCAGCGGGTAGGAATAATTATTTCCTTGCTGCAAGGGGATCCGCAGGAGTGGGCTTTCTCATTGCCATCTGACTCCCCATGTCTGTTGTCTGTGGAGGCCTTTTTCCAGGCCTTAGGTCTTTTGTATGAAGAACCAGACTGGGCCACTGTAGCAGAAACTCAGCTCAGGAACATTCAGCAAGGAAACCGCCCAGTAGAGGATTACTGTGCAGAGTTCAGGAAGTGGTGTGTCTCCTCTGGGTGGAATGACCCAGCTTTGAGAAGCCAGTTTAGGGTGGGGCTGTCAGACCAACTCAAGGATCTTCTGGTTTGTTATCCTACTCCTGACTCCCTAGAGACGACCATGACTTTAGTTATTAAGCTGGATCGACGGGTGAGAGAAAGACAGAGGGAACGATCAAATACTCCTCAAGCTGTCGTCCTGCCTGAGTTTCCTCCTCTGAGTCCACCTCCTGCCAAGGTCCCGGAGTCCATGCAGTTAGGAGGTATCCTGAGAAACCAAAGACGTTTAAAGGGAGCCTGCTTCTACTGCGGTGAGTTGAACCACTGGCTCCAGCAGTGTCCAAAACTTCCGCCCTCTAGGAGATCTCCGGTGGGAGGTAAGGTAACCCCAGCAGTGGTAAGGAGAAAGATTTTAGTACCCATCTCCATTGCATATGATCAATTCAGGGGTTCTGGAAAGGCTTTTGTTGACTCTGGTTCTGCTGCTAATTTTATTAATTTTGATTTTGTACAGTCTGTGGGTTTACCGATGGTCCCTTTAAGGGAGGGTATTCAAATTATCACCATCGACTCCACTCCCCTAAATAATGGGAGGATCGAGTTCTGTACTCCTAGTGTGACCCTGACGGTTGGGATTTCGCATTCCGAAAAATGTGTTTTTTGGGTTTTAAAAAATTTACCTGCTGACCTAGTTCTTGGTTTACCTTGGTTGCAGGACCACAATCCTGTAATCAATTGGTCAACAGGTGAATTAGAAAAATGGGGGCTGAATTGTGACAAGTGTTGCAAATCTGTATTGCAGTTGGGAGGTACTACTGAGTCTCCTTTCTTACCTGAGTACATCAAGGATTTTTCGGACGTTTTCTCCATGTCCGAGGCTGAGTTCCTCCCTCCTCACCGGCAATATGATTGTGCCATCGATATTATTGAGGGGTCCAGATATCCCAAGGGCCGTATCTATAATCTCTCTACTCCAGAGCGTCAGTCTATGAGGGATTATCTCAAGGAGAGTCTGGCCAAGGGTCACATCCGGCCTTCTGTTTCTCCCATGGGGGCAGGATTTTTCTTTGTCGGGAAAAAGGATGGAGGGTTGAGGCCCTGTATTGATTACAGGGAACTCAATAAAATTACTGTTAAAAACAGGTACCCGCTGCCCCTTATTCCTGATTTGTTGAATCAGGTTCAGGGTGCTTGTTGGTTTACTAAGCTAGATCTGAAGGGGGCGTACAACCTGATCAGAATCCGTGAGGGTGATGAATGGAAAACTGCCTTTAATACCCCGGAGGGTCATTATGAGTACCTAGTAATGCCCTTCGGGTTAAGTAATGCTCCTGCGGTGTTCCAAAATTTTGTCAATGACATTTTTAGACCATTTATTGGAAAATTTGTAATTGTCTATATTGATGACATCTTGATTTTTTCTACAGACTGGGAGAGTCACGTATCCCACACCAGGCAAGTGCTGGAGGTGTTGCGTGAGAACAAGTTGTTTGTCAAAGGGGAGAAGTGTATCTTTGGTGTTCAGGAAGTGACCTTTTTGGGATACATTCTCACCCCTTTTTCCTTCAAAATGGACCCGGGTAAGGTACAGGCCATTGTAGAGTGGGTGCGACCTTCCTCTCTGAAGGCGCTCCAGCGATTTCTGGGTTTTACTAATTTCTATCGGAAATTTATCAAAAATTTTTCTGTTATAGCCAAACCCATTACGGATTTGACCCGCAAGGGAGCTGATTTAGTCAACTGGTCCCCTGCAGCTATTGAAGCGTTTGAAAAGCTAAAGCGGTTTTTTGTTGATGCTCCTGTGCTGATCCAGCCTGATCAAAATAAGCCGTTTGTAGTTGAGGTGGATGCATCTGAAGATGGTGTGGGGGCAGTACTGTCCCAGGGGTCTTCCACCTTAACTAATCTCAAGCCATGCGCCTTCTTCTCCCGCAAGTTCTCTCCTGCCGAGAGAAACTATGACATTGGTAATAGGGAGTTACTAGCAATCAAGTGGGCATTTGAGGAATGGCGTCATTTTTTAGAAGGGGCATTACACCGCATTACGGTCCTCACGGATCATAAGAATTTGATGTTTCTGGAATCTGCTAAGCGATTGAATCCCAGACAGGCGAGGTGGGCTTTGTTCCTTACTCGTTTTGACTTTTGTGTTACCTTCAGACCCGGAAGCAAGAACATTAAGGCCGATGCCTTATCCCGAAGTTTCCAGGAGTATCAGCCTCCTGATGTCCCTCCTGAGCCCATCCTGCCAGCTGACATCATCGTAGCCGCTACCTCATCTGATCTCGCTTCTGAAATCGTGGCAGGACAACATCTTGCTCCCACTGGTACTCCCAATGACAAGTTATTTGTGCCAGCTCATTTGCGGTTGCGACTGCTGGGTGAGTGCCATAGCTCTGTTTTATGTGGACATCCTGGTATCAATGCCACCAAGGAGTTGGTCTCTAGGCAGTATTGGTGGTCGTCAATCTCCAGAGATGTTCAGGCTTTTGTAACTGCGTGCAATACTTGTGCCAGGTCCAAGAATCCCAAGACTCGGCCTATGGGTGAGTTGCGTCCATTACCCATACCTGATAGACCTTGGTCACATCTGTCCATGGACTTCATCACGGATTTGCCATGCTCTGAGGGTAAAACCGTGATTCTTGTAGTGGTGGACAGATTCAGCTAGATGTGTCACTTTATTTCTTTGTGTAAATTACCCTCTGCAAAGGTTTTGGCTTCCGTATTTATGGACCACATAGTTAAACTACACGGTGTTCCTGAGAATATTGTTTCTGACAGGGGGGTGCAGTTTGTGTCTAAATTCTGGAGGGCCTTCTGTAAGAAGATCGATATTTCCTTATCCTTTTCGTCAGCCTTTCATCCAGAGACCAATGGTCAGACTGAACGTCTTAATCAGTCCGTTGAGCAATATCTCAGATGTTATGTTGCTGATAACCAGCATGTGTGGGCCAGATTCCTGTCTCTGGCCGAGTTCGCGATTAATAACCGTGTGAATTCGTCTTCTGGGGTATCGCCGTTTTTCTGCAACATGGGGTTTCATCCGCGCTTTGGCTCTTTTTCTCCAGCTGTTTCGGCGGTCCCAGAGGCCAATGCTCTCTCTCAGGAACTGTGCACAGTTTGGGCACAGGTTCAGTCGAACCTGGAAAGAGCCCAAAGGATTCAAAAAACTAAGGCCGATAAGAAACGTTCTAAGGGTGTGAATTTCAAGGTGGGGGACATGGTATGGTTGTCAACTAAAAATCTACGTATGAAAGTACCATCCTATAAGTTTGCGCCTCGCTTCATTGGTCCATACAGGATCACCAAGGTGATCAATCCGGTGTCGTTTGAATTGTGTTTACCTGACTCCCTTCGTGTTCACAATGTTTTTCATATGTCTTTGCTTAAGCGTTATGTTGCTCCCGCTGGTCCAGAGGAACTGCCCCCGCCTCCGGTCGAGGTGGAGGGACAAGTGGAGCACGAGATTCATAGAATCATTGATGTTAGGAAGGTCCGGAATTCCTTCCAGTACCTTGTACACTGGAGGGGATTTGGGCCTGAGGACAGATCTTGGGTACCGCTGAGCAGGATGCATGCAGACGCACTTGTTAAGAGTTTTCATCGACAGCATCCCGATAAGCCTGCTCCCGCTGGTAAGGGTCCGGTGGCCCCTCGTGAAGGGGGGGTACTGTCACGCGAGGTCGGCGTCGCGCTCCCTCTGCACGACATCGCCGGACCTCTCCGCCCCCCTAGAGACGAGCAATAGGGAATTGAAGTGCTGGTCTTGTCAGCCAGCACTTCATGAGTTAATTCTCTGTTTGGGTTTAGCCATGTGGTGCTGATCACACCACATGGCTACTTTACATATTGTTTGGACAGCTTGCTCCGCCTCAGGTCATGTGATGCTGGCCACATCACATGATCCTGGGCGGGCTATTTAAAGATGGCAACTGCCTCACTCAGATGCCTGTGATTAGCGTTACTACTTTGATCAGTGCTTGTGCGACCTAGTGTTTGATTGCTGTTTGACCCTGACCTTGGACTTGGACTTCGACCTCTCTTTGCTTCACCCCCGGTATTTACGTTATCTCCTGTGCATGACCCGGCTTGCTGACTATTCTGATATTGTGTTTGTTTCGTCTGTGTTTGTCTCTCCAATTGTTCCCTGTTCCTCCCTGTGCACTTATACAGGTGCAGGGACCGTCACCGTGGTTGTCCGCGGCCGCCTAGGGCTGACTGAGGCAAGCAGGCAGGGAGAGAACGGGGGGGTTTTCAGTACAGGGCGCACCTTCCCTTGTCTCCCCCGTGACACTGACAGTATTGTTTAAACCAGGTGCACATTAAGGGAAGTTTCATTTACTGTGTATTCGAAAAGTCTTCAGGCTCTTTTGCTTTTTTCACTTTTTGTTTATGCTAAAATAAATTTAAAAAAATCAAGTGTTTCCCCATCATACTGCACTCGATACCCCATAATTACACTCCATAATACCCCATAAGTCAAAACAGAATGTTAGAAATCTTTGTTTATTTATTGCAAAGGAAAAACTAAAATCTTGCATTGACATAAGTATTCAGAGCCTTTACTCAGACCTTTGGCAGTGATTACAGCCTCCAGTCTTCTTGGGCATAATGCCACCTGGATTTTTAGATTTTCTACCATTCTGAGATCTGTCAGAATAGATGGGGGTCGTCAGTGGACAGCTATTTTCAGATCTCTGGAGAGATGTTCAATTGGGTTTAGGTCAGGGCTCTAGCTGGGCCACTCCAGAACATTCACAGATTGGCCCTAAACTACTCATGTGCTGTCTTAGATCTGTACTTTGCATTATTTTCTTGTGAAGGTGAAGCTTTGGACCAGTCTGAGGTCCAGAGCACTCTGGATCAGGATTTCATTAAGAATATCTCTGTGCTTTGCTCCATTCAGCGTTCCCTCAACCCTTACCAGTCACCCTGTCCCAGCTCCTGAAAAACATCATCACAGCATGATGCTGCCACCTCTATGCTTCTCTGTATGGATTTTATTGGGCAGTGCCTGGTTTCCTCTAGACATGACTCTTAGAATTGTGGCAAAAAAAAGTTCACTCTTGGTTTCATCAGACCAGAAAATCTTGTTTCTCACAGCCTGAGTCCTTTCGTGTGTCTTTTATTGAGAAGAGGCTTCTATCTAGCCAGTCTGCCATAAAACCCAGATTGGTGGAGTGTTGCAGGGATGGTTGACCTTCTGGAAGTTTCTCCCATCTGCACACAGGATATCTGGAGTTCAACTAGAATGACCATTTCACTCAGTCTCAAGTCCCTTCTCCCCTGATTACCTGGTTTTGTGGGTGGCCAGCTCTAGGAAGACTCCTGGTTGTACCAAACTTCTTCCATTTCAGAATTATTTAGGCCACTGTGCCCTTGGGAACCGCAGGAGAAATATTTTGTACTCATCTCCACATCTGTGCTTCCAGAGAATCCTGTCTGAGCGCTACAAGAAGATCTTACCTCCTCATGGCTCGGTTTTTGCTCTGATATGTATTGTCAGCTGTGAGACCTTATATAGACAGGCAAAAACATATGTCTATCATAGAGAGACAAAAAACATGGAGCCGATATCATGCTAAAAAAATGTGAGAATCTTTATTAAATAAATATACAAGATAAAAGTACCGTAGTAGGGAAAAAGGTTGACAGTGCAAGAAAGAAACACCGTCCCTGGTCTATATTAATAAATCAGTAAACAATGAAAATAATGAACAAAGTATCAAAAAGTAACAGACAAAAAATAATAACACACAAAAAAACAAAAACAAAAAATGGTGGGCTACCTAGTAAAATAGAGGTGCCATAAGGTACCACATCACAAACAATGTCGCAAAGAAGTTACACCCATATAATAACATACCGCATGGCACCTCCATAAATTCAGGTTGCAGCCATTGCAATTCAATAGGACATACACATTTCACGTATATCCAAGTAATTACGATAAAAGCAGCTCACCACAAATGAAAGGAAATCACAAACAAGACCAGGGTTGGTTACCCCGACGCGCATTTCGGCGTGTCCTTCGTCCGGGGGTAACACCAACGTCGGGGTAACACCAACCCTGGTCTTGTTTGTGATTTCCTTTCATTTGTGGTGAGCTGCTTTTATCGTAATTACTTGGATATACGTGAAATGTGTATGTCCTATTGAATTGCAATGGCTGCAACCTGAATTTATGGAGGTGCCATGCGGTATGTTATTATATGGGTGTAACTTCTTTGCGACATTGTTTGTGATGTGGTACCTTATGGCACCTCTATTTTACTAGGTAGCCCACCAATTTTTGTTTTTGTTTTTTTGTGTGTTATTATTTTTTGTCTGTTACTTTTTGATACTTTGTTCATTATTTTCATTATTTACTGATTTATTAATATAGACCAGGGACGGTGTTTCTTTCTTGCACTGTCAACCTTTTTCCCTACTACGGTACTTTTATCTTGTATATTTATTTAATAAAGATTCTCACATTTTTTTAGCATGATATCGGCTCCATGTTTTTTGTCTCTCTATGATAGACATATGTTTTTGCTTATATTTGGGAGCTCATGTGTGTTATACTTGCTTTTGAGCCAGTTAGATGCAGGTGGTGTGGTGGTTACATTAATTAATAGAGAATTACATTGATACTTTGGGATCCTCGCCACTGTTTATAGCATCAGGGTTACGCACGTGTTTTTGTATATTTTCTTATATAGACAGGGCTGTGTCTTTCCAAGTCATGTCTAATCAACTGAATTTACCACAGGTGGATTTCAATCAAGGTGTAGAACAGGGGTCAGCAACCTTTGGCACTCCAGCTGTTGTGAAACTACAATTCCCAGCATGCTCTATTTATTTCTATGGGAGTTCTGAGAAGAGCAGAGCAATTATGCATGCTAGGAGTTGTTTCTCAACAGCTGGAATGCCGAAGGTTGCCTACTCCTGGTGTAGAAACATCTCAAGGATTATCAACAGAAATGCCCTAGAGCTAAACCTCAAGTCTTAGCAAAGGGTCTGAATACTTATGTCCATGCAAACTTTTAGTTTTTCTTCTTCAATAAATTAGCAAAAAAGTGTAAAATTTTGGGTAAAATTATAGGTATTCAGTGCAGATGGGGGAAACTTGATTTTTTTTTTATTATAGCACAAGGCTGCACCGTAACAAAATGTAAAAAACAAAGTGAAAGAACCTGAAGGCTATCTGAATGCATTGTACATGTGACTGTAGCCTGTCACAGGGTTTTGCAACCATGTTGAGATATTTTAATGAAATTATTTCATGAGATGTTGGAGTCCTTAACCAAATTAGAGGTAAGGTACCTGTGGACACATCTGCATGTATTATATAAATGTAGTTCTCAACCACACCTGAATTGCAACATGTGAATGTACAATTCACCAACAGAGATTATTGATAACATTATAATGTTTTACTTGAAACTAATGTAGATCATGTAGTTGTATCATGTGTCATGCTCTGGTATTTTAACTTTATGCAGTTTTTTGGAGCCAAAACCAAAATTGGATCTATATCTGTTCTGTCGCATGTCCCTTCCTGTGATTGCTCATAAAACTGCATTTAAAACTAGATGTGTGATTGCAGCCATTAGGGCTCCTTCAGAAGAAACACAATATAGGTCAAGTGTTTGAATGGTTGTTTTTACATATGTTTTGATGACCTTTTTTATTTTATATTTTACATGTCAGTAGTAATAAAACAGAGCAACTGACTTATTACTACTGATATACCATGACCTAGATCAGTGATGGCTAACCTCCGGCACTCCAGCTGTTGTGAGACTACAACTCCCAGCATGCTCCATTCATTTCTATGGAGTTCTAAGAAAAGCCAAGCAAGTGTGCATCTTGGGAGTTGTAGTTTTACCACAGCTGGAGTGCCGGAGGTTAGCCATCACAGACCTAGATGGATGAGAACTTTCATAGACATATTCCATTCGTGTTTTTTTTTCTGGCATTTTTCAGCCCTACAAAGAAGCCTATGCGGTATCGGAATGGGGTGCCTAGCGTCCACCGGTAAAATTCATTCTTGGCGCCCCATATATAAATACATGCAAACATTACCTCCCCACACATCTGCAGGCAGCCGCAAGATGCTACAAGATGATTGATTATGGGGGTCCCTGCGGCAATTTTGAGAAGGTGAGTACAGTACCTGGGAATAGAAGATACTGGCTGGTGTGCCTGTCTACCTAGAATCATCTCAGTCATCTGATGCATCTATGATAATGATATGATAAATTAGTTTGTTAAATAACCTACCCAGTTTTTATATGAACACAGGCTGGCAGAGATGCTGTCCCCTGGCTATCTGTATGTAGTACAATAAATGTACTGTGCCATGTCCTGCTTGTGCAGGGGGTAGAGGACTAAGGGTCCAAGTTGCTGAGGTATATATCTGTTCCCCCGTGGACCAGTTTGACCCTGAGCATATGGAAAAATGCCAGAGAAAAACATCATACCTAATGTTGGGTTTTGAGAAGAAAAAAACACCTTTGACCATAAAACTGCAACAAAAACACCAAAAAAACTTTACAATATTTTGCTATAGACTTTAAAGTAGCAGTTGGCCACATTATTTTTAACCTAAGCCAAAAGCTGTTCAAAAACAATGGAAATGCCATGAAAATTGTATTAAAATGATGTGTGTGAATCCAGCCTAAGGGTTTGGGGGCACAACCGATTTTCCAGCAGCTGAAAGGCGGATAAGGACATTCATTTCATAACATTTCTGCAATCATCACAAAAGATACCGTCTGTGAAATTCTATATAAGAAGCAGCTGTTTAGTTGTCAAATATGAAGGAAATGTAACCCAGGCTTGTGTGGAACACTTGTTACCAAGCTATTTGGTATAATTGGTCTCTTTTATCAATTTTCAAAGAAGAAACTTAGAGAACCTGCTTTCAGTGACTTCATATTGGTAATTCCCATGAAGTAGTTAGGAAGGTATTTTATATCTTGGTGTGGGAGCAAAGAGGAACATTTAGGGACACAAATAAAAATTCTGTATGAGAATACTCTTTAGCATGCTACTTACAATATGCTCATGTGATGGCACAGAACAGGAACTTGTCAAATAAAACAAATATACAGTATTAATAGCTTTGCATTTAAAGGGAGCAGATTTGTGCCTTCATTGCTTAGAAAAGTTTTAATATAGGCAAATGAACATCTAGGAGCAACTGGGGTTTTGCTGTTACTTCTAGGGGCTCTGCTCTCTCTGCAACTGACAGGCATCCAGCACTTTGATTAACAGGACCAGGCAGTAAAAACATCATAGCGCCTGGACCTGTCAATCACAGTGGAGAGGGTGCGGCAGTTGCAGGACAGCAATGCCGACATATATAAACATGGGACCAGCTCTATACAGAAATTTACATTTCACGGACAGGTACTTAAAGAATGATGACTGTCCAGGAGTAAAGCTAGGCTACATAGTGATCTTAGCTGTGACACACACTGTGTAGCCCTAGCTTAAAAGGGGTTATGCCATAACTGATGTAAAAAATTAAAATGAGACCTCATATAGTACATGACAATACCTGTCTAATAATGCCAAAACCTACCCTGTACCTCACATGTATCCAGAGATCTCCCCATTTATTGCTCCAATTTTTCTGCTATTTTCTCATAAGACTGGCAGCTGAGACGTGTGTCTCTCCTGTTGTAATCTCTCTCTATAACTGCACACAGCTTCTAATAAGATATGGCTGGTGACAGGTGAAGATTTAAACTGAGCATGTGCAACCACCTCAGTGAAATGGACAAGAAATAAGGAAAAGAACAAACAGTAGATGGCGTTATACAGATATATTTTATTGAATGGCTCAGTGTCTATACAATATTTTTAAATACATGCAATTGCAAAACGTTTGCGATCCAGGTACTGGTTTAAAAAATGTAAAATGTGTTTGGTGGCACAACCCCTTTAAGTATTAAAGTAATGTAATGTATGCCTGGTGCTTTTGTATAAGAAAGTATGTGCCCCCCTGTAATGTAACTTCCTCTGTGGTGCAGGATGGGGAAAATACATTGGTATTAAAAACACTATGCAAAAAAAAAAACATTTTAAAAAGTTACACACATAGCCACTTACATATTTTCAAGCAGGGAAAAAAAATCAGAAAATTTGTGAAAAGATGTCATGCTGCATGCTGCTAGTCAAAGGACACTATTGACGCCATTATAAAAAGTCTACTTGTCTTGCATTTAATTTTCCCATAGACTTCCACGCAACAACCAGAGCTAGTGCTTTTTCTTACTAAACAAAATGCCAAAATGCTGCAAAAACCGACAGCAAAAAAAGTAAAAAATTTTGCAATTCTTAACAAAAAAAAGTGTGACACCAGCTTTATAGGATTTGTTATTACTGAGAAATTGTCAAGCCAGCAGATGGATTTTTTGCGACTGTCGTGTCGCAGTCGCAGCATGTCGCATGTCGCATTGCGACACCATAGACTTCCATTATAAAAATTGTCGCGCGACTTTGGTGCGACAAGAAGTCGCGCGACAACTGTCGTCGTGTAGCCCTAGCCTAAAGCAGGGATCAATCTGCGGCCGTCCTACAGCAGGACATGGTGGGCGTTGTAGTTTTACTACAGCTGGAGGGTTGCAGTTTGGGCATCACTGGACAGGAGGAAACACATAAAGGAATTCAGGACCAATAGCTTCTTACACAAAGACTAAATCGTGAGAATGAAAAGTGTAAAGATTAGGAATGACCCAATCAGCCTTATGTATGAAAACTAGTCCAGAAAACCAGAGGAGTTGTCCTCGGCAACCAATCAGATCACTTGTTTTCAATTTTCAAACTTGCTCTGGAAAAATGAAACCAGTGATGTAATTGGTTGCTAAGGGAAACACTTCAGGTTCTGCACTGGTTTTCAGTAATGTGGCCCATTGTCCCACTGGATAAACTGGACCATAGTAGAATATAACACAAGGGAATGGAGCAAAAAGTATCATAAAATGACTAGGCAAAATATCACCGAGCTATGGCTTTGCATACAGTCCTGTCCACACCATGTGGCACCTGGCATGGAGTTAGAGAAGTTGCATTGTATAAAATTATACAGCACTGTGTGGCTCAGTGGCAGGACCTCAGCTCCTCCATCATTATCAAGCATCCATGGTTGGGGACAGCAACGGGCACCGTCCATGCAGCCTGCGCTGACGGATGCAGACACATTCGGTGCCCATATATTGGCAATTATGAGACTGCGCGCAAGTGGAGGTTTTCTGCATTTCTTTACCCTCTCAGTGTTGATCGGGTGGAGATGCATCACTGATTGACTAACATCAAGCACAGTTTAATAGATGCATTAGGCCTTATTCACACTTCAGTGTGGTCAGTGATACCTATCAGTTATTGTGAATCAAAACCAGGAATGGAGGCTACACAGAGATAACCTATAAGGGAACTATTTGCACCTGTTTTGTGTTTTTGACCCACACATGGTTTTGTTTCACAATCACTGAAGGAAAACGCTGATGTGTGAATAAGGCCTTACAGACTAAGGGTGATCAGTGGCATACTGACACAGGCTAATATGATCATTCTCTCCTGATAATTAATTTGATAACGACAGTGTAAATGCATTTTTTTCTAGGCCTTTTTCAACTTTTTCATTTGTGCACTGCCATACCCTATAAAAGAGGACCTGTCACCACAAAATGCAACACACTCTGAAAACAACATGCTATATAGCAGGAGAAGATGAGTGAACCTGTATTTTATGCAATTATTTTATATCTTTGCTTTGTTCACCTCCTGTGAACAGCTATTGGTACAGAGGGAGGTGTTGTCAATGATTGATGATTGTCAGTCACTGATAACACCTCCTCCCTGTCCTGATAGCCGTTAGAAAAAGCAAAAATATAAATGAGAGGTTTTACTAAATATATTTGCCCACAAAACTATATATCAATCTGCTCAGCATTTCCTGCTCTACAGCATGGTACTTTCAGATTGCATTGCATTTTGTGGTGACAGGTCCTCTTTAAAATAACTGTTTCATTTGCACACTGCCATACCGAGTGCACTTAGCCTACAGTCCTTTGGGAAACCAGCAAAAAACACAGGGTGATGTACTTTAAAAATAAAGCTAGTCATACAAGCCATCCAATGTTTAGAAGGGCCTCCTGACTTGCCCCCATTTGGAGAAGTTGAGGGAGAGAATGATCAGACTTCCATATGCTCTATCATTTTGTTCTTGAGAGATAAGCTGTCACCGCCAGAGGAGTCCAGCAGTGGCTGACTGCACTCTCCCTATCAATAACACATGCAGGCTCGGTTGACCTGTGTAGGCATGTGTAGGAGGGGTGTTCAGGAAAGATAACTGTCAGCTGAACAAGAGTTATCTAATATCTGTGGCCCAGATTATGTTATGCCTAATGACAAAATCAACACTGCTACTGCACACGTGAACAAATCTTTCTCCAATTTTATTTCCCCATACAGTCTTCTCTTTCAAAGCTGTCTGAGCTGAACATTATGAGAACATTATCATGCCATGATCATGGAGAATGAGCTGTGTCTGAATGAAGAAGGCACTGTATAAATAATAGTGAACCAATGATGTGACTCTCAGTCCAGGTTTGGAATAACCTCTTCAAGTACTGCCTAAAAGCACTATTTAAGTTTGATACAGGATTATGTCAGTTGTTCCTTAGCATCTCACTACAACTTTAACTACATTTACTATTACTAATTGCTTCTGCTGACACTATAGCTAAACTGAATTAGTCCTAAAAGGCAAAGGTGGACCCTACACTTCAAATGGTTTATATTACAACAATAACAACTTTTCAATGATGTCATCATAATATATCTAGCTGTATTTAGAATAATATCAAAGAGAAATTGTGCACTGTACCTTATCAGCCATAATCATTGAAGATCCGCCATGAATGCCTAGGATGGGAGTGAGGGTCTGGGCAGAAATAAAGTCCAAAATTTGAGCAATAGCTTCTTGGTCAGTGTCATCACCAAATACAACCCCTTGAACCTTCTTGTCAGACATTAGGTCACAGATTCGTGTGATGATACTCTTAGGGTCAGATTCATTCATAGTTACCAAAGCCACCCTTGGTGTCACTGACAAATTGTGGAAGTCATCTTTTTCGTGAACATCTTTGATGGCTACCTCGTCTGAGGTGCCTACCAAGATTACTGCAATGTCCATACTGGGATGTTTCTGGGCAAAGCAGCCAACATATAAAAGAATCAAGAGGCTGATTTTTAAGACGTAGCAGGCTTCTGTAGGCCTCATCTTCAACTCTTACTCTCCCTGGAAGAAAAGCAAAAAAAAGGCCATTAATACACAATGTCAGTTCAACATGGATTCTCATCTCTGCACACAATCTGTGTAATTATTATAAAATACATAACATCAATCCTAATGTACATATCAGTAATGGAACCAAGTACTAAATACCCAGCATTCCACTGCAAATAGAAAGAAACCTATTCAAATTACTGGCCAGGACTATATGGTAAGGACTTAGCTAAAGATTTTCCCATGAAAGCATTTCTGTAAGTGTACTAATAGTTTCTGCCTTAGGCCCCTTTCACACGACAGTATTTTTTGCGGGCTCCGATCCGCATTTTTCATGTGAAAAATGCGGACCCATTCATTTCTATGGGTCCGCAAAAAATACTGAGAGCATACAGTGTGCTGTCCGCACCAGTATGCCCGTTCCGTAGCCCCGCAAAAAAGATAGAACCTGTCCTATTCTTGTCCACAAAACGGACAAGGATAGGCATTGTTACAATAGATCCGCAAAAAAAACGGATGCCATATGGACGGCATCCGTTTTTTTTGCGGATCCGCTATTTGCGGACCACTAAACACAACGTTCGTGTGAAACCAGCCTTAGAGAACAATGAAGATTTAGAAACTGATGAAATTATATAGACAGTTCTTTAGTAAATAGACTTGGAAATACAACATTACTTGGTACATGTTTAGCAAATGTTTCCTGCTATTTAATCTACTTGATGCTCATATTTTTTAGTAAAAGTCATAGGAATGTTGCTGATCTAACAGGGACTGCTTATTTACTCTGTTTCTCTAATTTATTTGTGGACAGCATGATGTAGCTTTCAACTGAACTAATAGTAGTTGTCACCAGCAGGATCAAATAATCAAGAAATTAAGCTGACGCTGACAACAACCAATCTAAATCAGGTTTGAAAATACTTTATTTGGATTTATAATTGTCAGGGTTACAACTGACCTCCAGTGTCTCTAAGTTCTAAGGAAGGCCCATTACATTCTGCTTGTTCAGCTGTTGTCGCTCTGCATAACAACATCAGGTTAGCCTAAAGTCACACCTTGCTTATCTTTCACCGTTGCATGGGTATCACATCCCATGTCACGCTCTGCATCGTTTGTATACTAGAGATATGTTTATATGTTTTTTTCACTGAAATAATTTTGCCTAAATAAGCGCAGAAGGGATTAAAAATAAAAAATAATAATTACTGACTACACCGTTTCCGCTGCCAGTCTGATGCTGCTCTCCACTTCCTGGTACCAAGCTTGAGATGTAAGCAAAGGTTTGGAGTGCCTCCTGAGCCAATCACAGTGATTTAAGTGGGCAGTCCAAGCTTGGGACCAGAAAGTGGAGAGCTGTGAGGACCAGAGCAGTGTCAGAACGACAGTGGCAGCAAATCAGTAAGGATCATTCACTCAATATTTGCATATCAAACTACCAATGATGGACAGTTATATGGATGGACAGTTTTGTAGACATTCCATAAACTACTGTCTTTGTAAATATTTTTGCTTCAAAGGAACCTGTCACCATGAACGTTCAGTGCAATCTGCAGGCAGCATGTTATAGAGCAGCAGGAACTGAGTACATATATATATATATATATATATATATATATATATATATATATATATTAATTTTCTGGAAAAGGATTTAGAAAAACGTGTAATTTATTCTTTTAAGTTTCTGCTCTTTCTGAGTTCCCTAGCCATTTGGGCAGCCTCATCAGTGACTAATAGCCTGCCCTGTATATGTGTGTATTTGTGTATTACTGATATAGCTGCCATTTACTAAGTACCACCCACATGTCTACTGAGCTCATAATGAGCAGAGATTTTCCCTAAATGAATAAATTGCAATTTGTACTTAATTTTCCCCATAAACCATATATCAGTCTGCTCAGCTCCTCCTGCTCTATAACACGCTGTCAGATTGCTCCACATTTTCATGGTCACAGGTTCCCTTTAACATTTGTTTAATGGATTTAACTACATGAGGACATATTAATATTAAAATGTTAATAAGAAGTGGCAGTGTTTAACTTTTAATAATGTTGTACAGTTTCTGTAAAAGCTAAGACAAAAGACGTCATTCATATCCAGGGAACATTTGGTATTGGCGTAAAAGGCTGTTCTGCAGTCAAGCATGTACCAATGCCTACTGCACGGTTAGAAGACCCAACTGGCCTATGTTCTTATCAAAGGACATGAACATTATCCACTGATACTAAATTCAGATGCATCTGTTGAGAACTTATAATTACACAACATAACAGCACACAAATAGATACAGATACTGCATTTTGCAACCACAAAAGAAAAAAACACTACAACATAAGAGAATTTTCCAGAGGCAAATCTTCAAAACCTTAGCCTATCCATCTGGCAATTACGGCTTGTAGTCTGTGTGCAGATAAAAATCTCAGCTCTGTGAGTTTAGCATTCTGGTTAGCTTGAAGTTTATTGCAGTATGATAATCCATTGCAATAATCAGTCATGTATCAAAAAGTCCTAAAAATGATATCTACTGAACACATACTTCCAGATAAATACAGTTCATATAGTTTTAGAGGACAGCACGGTGGTGCAGCGCTGGGGTTCAAGAGTCGAATATAGCCAAGGACAACACGTGTTTGCATAGGGAATTTAGATTTTGAGTCCCATTAGGGACAGCATGATGCTAATGTGTATAAAATGCTGCGGAAAATATCAGTGCTATATAAGTGAGTAAAATAAATAAATACAATTATCACACCCTGCACTCCAGAATTCTGTCTTCAAGAAGTCAGAAAATATGGATTGTATTACTTTTTTGAGGTCACAGACAAAATGATTGTGTTACAACTTTTGCATTTTTATACCACCCATTACAGTTTTGAAAAAAAGATGGAAAAGTCAGCTTAGTTAGCTGTGTTAATGAGCTTCACTTCAGATTTATGACTGGGACTTTTTAAAAGGTTCCAAGGCCACTCCAATAAGGGCTCTTTCACATCACCGTCATGGATTCCGTTCTGAACTTTCTGTTGACAGAACTTTGCTTTCCGTCCAGCAAAACGGAAACCAGACGGATCCGTTATGCTTGCCTATAGACTTCTATTATGACGGATCAAAACGGAATGCCTCTAAAGGTGTCCGTTTTGATTTCCGTCTCATGGATTCAGTTATTTTCCGTTATAATGATTGTAAGGGATCGATTCCTCTCTCAGGGGGTCGCCATCACGCACTTCTTCACAACACGGGATTTTCAAGTCCACACAACTTTATTTTCACACTTTTTACTGCAGCATGAAACAAAACCATCAAAATAACACCTGCCTGGCTAGGCTCTGACTACACATAGTTCAGCTAACTCACCTAAATACAAACACAGCTTTTAAGTGCGGCATCCTCAGCCGTTCAGTCCAGCAGCCTCCTGGCTATGACTCCAACCGTACCTTTGGGGGGAGATGGTCCAACAGTCTTCCCGACTCTGACCATGTGACCCTCTTCTCCTAGGGTCACTAGGCCCCCCAAACTTCCAGGCTACACTGAGCCTTGTGGCCCCTCAGCCCTCGTGTCTGAGACCACACAGAGCCACCGCAGGCTCTAACCTCTCAGGCCTCCTCAGCCTTTCTCTTCCTCAGGATTCCTCAGCCTTGTGGCCCTGGATTTCAGTTCTCACCTGGCTAAACTGACAAACCAGGCAAGATATACACCCCACACATTACTACACACATCATCACACGATGTTATAACGGAAAGCCAGAACGGAATCCATGACGGTGATGTGAAAGAGCCCTAAGGGGGTGGTGCAGATAACTGGAGTAGCATTTCTAGACAAAAGTGTTTAAAAAAATGAGGTTTAAAAATGAGCCAAGAACATGTGCCATACACCAACGCAGACTCTGACTTCAAATATAACCTTCATGAGAAATTCCTCCACTTGGAGTTCACAAATAGCAACAACTAGTTCTGAATAATCTCTTTACTATGAAAATTTAGAAGGAGGTTTTTTTGGCTACCTCAGACCATCAACAAAATACCTCCTTTTAACCCCTTTACTAAAGATATAATTTGATTCCCAGCTGAAGTTTGCCTATTACTCACGCTTGATATCCTCCCCAGGTCCACTCAACCCATGTTTACTCTTATATGAGTGTTCAGAATTCCAGAACTTTCGAAATTCAAGCCTCTCAAAAAGGTTGCTGCCCAGAAATCTCACAATGCATTCACTAAACATGCACATGGTTGACCAAAAAAGTTTCCGTTTGGTCTCTGGCCAGTATAAATGTCATGGGAAGGCGGTGGCGCGCTTCCCCAGTGCTGCGCCGCCGGACTTCCGGTACAGCGAAGGAGCGATGAGCGTCCTCGTCTCCATGGAAACGCTCTACAGGGCATGCCCCCCCCCCTTAGACAACAAGCAGGTGGGGCCCTCTGAGCGACATGACCTCTTGATATGACCCTTTGGCTAGACCCTTCTATATTGTGTTTTGTGTGTTCTTTCTGTGTTAGTTATTCCCTTGGTTTTACCTTCCCTTTACTCCCCTGCACTTACGTAGGTCAGGGCCTGTCGCCCAGTTATGCGCCGTTGTTTAGGACGGGCCGTGTAAGTAGGCAGGGACAGCGGTTTCGGCTACAGACAGGGCTCACTACTTCCCCTCCCCTTGTGACAATAAATCACTATAACCCCAAAACAGTATATCATAGTAAACTATGCTATTCCATAGAAAACATTACATACAGTATATGTTTAAAGTATGTGTCTTCTTTACAATGGGACCCAATGGGTGACAAATGTCACTGTATGACATTCATCAGAGGTATCTAAAACTGCATTAACAAAATGAATCAACTTTCCATCCAGATACATTTGCATTGTAAATGTATAATTGCGTTCAAAGGTAAAAATGTGCTGTTAACCAGATCAGTTAGGGCAAGTTGTATAAGTAATGGCTTATGCACACAAGCTTGATCAGCCCAGGAAACATGTCCATGTGTCAGCCTCATCTGCTGGTCCAACAGCAGCTCCGTGATGCAAATTGACTATATCATGGTAATTTATAATACAATCCATATCTGAGAGTGGGGCTATTGCTGTATATTTATGTGAGTACTTTACGATAGCACATTGAGTGGATAGAAACTGTATCATAAATTAGTATAATACAGTCAGTTCAAATCATAGGAGCCTGGGAGATATGGCCGAGACTCAGA
The DNA here is from genome assembly GCA_900303285.1 of Rhinella marina. NCBI lineage: Eukaryota > Metazoa > Chordata > Amphibia > Anura > Bufonidae > Rhinella > Rhinella marina. The sequence continues at coordinate 63,989 of ONZH01028543.1, forward strand.
CTGTTTTTCCCATGCCGAGTCTTGTGCATGAGCCCTAGATGTCACATCAAACAAAAAGCATACACATTATTATTACTATTAACAGCCTATGTGCCTAGCTGCTCTGAATGTTTACAGGAATTTTAGGAAAAACTGAAATTTGGCTTCATGGCGAATCAATTTTTTCCTGAAATTTTGATCGAAGTCCGCTTCCGATACTTTGATTTGCTTAATACTAATGGAAAGCCATGGGTCCAGATGCAGCAAAACAGGCCCAAACCATGATACTACCACCACCTTGTTTCACAGATGGGATAAGGTTTTTATGCTGGAATGCAGTGTTTTCCTTTCTCGAAACAAAGTGCTTCTATTTAAGCCAAAAAGTTTTATTTTGGTCTCATCCATCCACAAAAAAAAAAAAAATCACTTTTTCCAATTGCCTTCTGGTTTGTCCAGGTGATCTTTAGCAGGTGTACTTTGTTGATCAATCACTGCTGGGGAAGATAATAACGGTCTTGCATTTCCTCCATGTGTACACAACCTGACTTAGATTGGTGGAATCTAACATCTTTAGAGATGGTTTTGTAATCTTGTTAAGCCTGAAGAGCATAAACAACTCTTCTTCTGAGGTTCTCAGAAATCTTCCCAATGATTAAAAACACAATACTCCAATTTTGCCTTCAAATTATCTTATAATTGTAAAGGTTCAAACACTTTTGCCACTCACAGATATGTGATATTGGATCATTTTCATAAATAAATAAATTACCAAGTTAGAAAAAAGACGACTGAGGGGAGATCTAATAACTATGTATAAATATATCAGGGGCCAGTACAGAGATCTCTCCCATGATCTTTTTATCCCCAGGACTGTGACTGTGACGAGGGGACATGCTCTGCGCCTGGAGGAAAGAATGTTTGTACACAAACATAGAAGAGGATTCTTTACGGTAAGAGCAGTGAGACTATGGAACTCTCTGCCTGAGGAGGTGGTGATGGTAAGTTCAGTAAAAGAGTTCAAAAGGGCCTGGATGTATTTCTGGAGGGTAATAATATTACAGGTTATAGTTACTAGAGATGGGTTGTTGATCCAGGGAGTTATTCTGATTGCCTGATTGGAGTCGGGAAGGAATTTTTTTCCCCTAAAGTGAGGAATATTGGCTTCTACCTCACAGGGGTTTTTTGCCTTCCTCTGGATCAACTTGTAGGAAAACAGGTCGAACTGGATGGACATATGTCTTTTTTCGGCCTTATAAACTATGTTACTATGTTACTATGTAATATTTTTGACTCATCTGTTTGATGTGGTTATCTTTATCTAGTTTTAGGTCTTGTATGAATATCTGATATAATTTTAGGTCAAATTTATGAAGAAATATAGAAAATTCTGAACTTTCAAGCACCACTGTGATTTGTTTGACCATATTGCCAACCTACAAAGTTTTATAAAAATGACTACTGCAATGTGAGTTAGTTTGTTAAAATAAAAAAATCAGATAAAAAGACAAAATGGCAACTTTTAACTAAACAGATTGCCACAGTCTCTGTAATTCCTATACAATACAGTTGCATGTTAAATGTACAGTGATTTTCTGGCTTAGATAATTTTCAAATGCCCTATTAAACTTTCTGAGTTAATAGAGGGGTGTTCCTTATTAGGCACTTCCATTGTGTAACCAGAAGCAGAAATCCGATATTGGGCATCTGTTATTGGAGGAACAGCAGCAAAGTATGAGTATGGGGAGTAAGTACCATGACTGTACATGCTAAAGAATGTAAAGTCATCTCAGGTATAGCACATCATTTCTACAGCTTCCACCATTACAAGGGGACACCAGGAAAGATGCAACTACAAAGTCATGGCTTAGTAAAGTCTGCTACCATGGAGACATGTAGGTCCGTAAACGAGCTGCACACACATAACAGAAGGATTTTTAAAGGGAGTCTGTGACCAGTTTTATGCTGCACTAAAGGAAGGCAGCATAAACGAGTGACAGATATCCTGGGCAAATCACTGGATCATTTTCGTGAATTGACCCATCCATTTGGCTAAAGTCTGTATTGAACAGCTCCTGCTTGAGCTGAGGACTGGAATGTTAAATGCACAGTGGGGACAGGAGCGTCCTCATATTCATGACCTCCTGACACTCCTTGTACTCCTGCAGCTGACTGACCATTCCTATTGCAATCTGTGGTGGGATATGTGTGTGTCAGGAAGTCCTCATATTAATGAGCTCCTTGCACTCCCTGCTAGCCCCCTGCCACTGATTGTACTAGGAAAAAAGTGGTCAACCAGCAGCATGGGGGTAGGAGAGCAGGAGCTCATGAATGTGAGAACTCTCGGACCCACACTGTATATTGAACAGCTCCAGGCTGAGCTCCATCTTAGATGTTCAATAAAGATTTCAGCAGAACATCTGAGTCAAGTAAGTGAGTAAGATTAGCAACTGTTTTAAGTCTGCTGAACCTATGCATTGCCATGTGTCTCATCGTTACAGACAAAGCCTGTGTAGTCTGATCAGGCATACACATTATCTCCTATTTGTCCTCCACTTGTTGCTAGCATACAGATGATATGGCCCAGATGGAAGGGAATATGACTGCATATTATTGCATGGGAGCTGTGGACATAAAAAAAATAGCTGAGCACAAGAAGGGAGCAGATAGCTCACAAATACAGCCACTGATAAAAATATTATCTTTCTCTACTATTTACATCATGTGCTTATCTAATGAGACAGAGAATAAACATTTATGTAGGAGTGCTTCTTAATTTTTTTTTTTAGATGCACTTCAGTAATAAAAAATAAAAAAATTCCAGAGACAGGTGGTCTAATGGTTGCTAACCAGACCAAGCCAGTTTTTTTGATGAAGTTAAAATTCACTGGTCAAAGAATTAAAAGAAAAGAAAATGTTTGAGGATAGACAGAGGTTCTTCTAATATGACAGGAATGGGGGTCCCTTTCTACTCAATCATAGAGGCACACCGGCTAGTCTCACTAGTCTCTACTGAATTATAGGAAGCTATAAATGGAAGTTATATTTTAATAACTTAACCAAACCTTTAGTGGTACAATAAAAATGGTTGCAAAAGTGGGAATACCATTTAACTTAGGCTAGTTTCACACTAGCAGTAAAGAGATCCGAAAGGCTATTCCGGCACGGAACAGCCTGCTGGAGCTCTCCAGATCTGACATTGACTACCATTAACTATAATGGGGCTTGACAGAGAACAGGCTGCAACCCAGCAAATATGGCGAGAAATGCCGAGCAAATACCGCTGCCAAAACTCTTTACCGCTAGTGTGAAACTAACCTAAAATATCTTGGTGGTCTACAAAGGTAATCTGTGCATACCCTTCAAAATGGCGGCAGTGAAGCAGAGAGCATTGCAGTGTTTCATTTTACTTATGTTCATGGTCCTCAGGAATCTCCAGGTAACAGAGTCACCATTGCTATTTCCATTCTAGAACGTGAATGCTTATTACACAACTGCCAAAGTATATTAAATAGAGATGAGCGAACATGCTCGTCCGAGCTTGGTGCTCGTTCGAGCATTAGGGTATTCGCATATGCTCGCTACTCGGACGAGCATATCGCGATCCTCGAGGAAATGGCAACTTCCTCTTCCTGCATGTTAGCCGCCTTTTTTCAGCCAATCAACATGCAGGAGAGTCTTTGGTACCTCCTAGCATCACGTGGGGCCCCTACAAGTCGATAGCAGGGATTGGCTGGCCAGATCAGATGACCTGGGAATATAAGAATCTGGTCCCGCGCTGCTCGCGTCATACGCCGTCTGCATGAGATTAGGGATAGAGCTGCTGTCTGTCAGGGAGAGTGTTAGGGCCTGAATTTAGTTGTTGGTTAGGTAGGAATCACCCACAAAGAACCCAACAGCCCTTCTAAGGGCTACAAGCATGTTTTTTTTTTTTTGGTCTCCTCCTGGCTGCTGGCTAGGACTTGTAGTGCAGCTACCTCCATCTTTGCTGCACACTGTTAGGGCGTGAAATTAGAATCTAGTTAGGCAGGAATCATCCACAAAGAACCCAACGCTCCTTCTAAGGGCTACAACGACATTTTTTTTGTCCTCCTCTCGACTGCTGGCTGGGACTTGTAGTGCAGCTACCGCCATCTTGGCTGCACACTGTGCACTGGTGGCAGAAAGGGGACAGCACATGATCCACACAGACCCCAATGAAATTGCCCAAAGTCTTCTCAGTACTCATTTTTGCTGCTGCTGTACCTTGGCTTGCTGGGATCTGTAGTGCAGTCTAGGGAATACGTTTTGTCACTCAGTTATATAAACTACAGTCCAGTGAACAATTGTGAGGTGTGCGATACACTTGCCGCAGTCTAGAGAATAATTTTTTTCACTCAATTATATAAACTACAGTCCAGTGAACAATTGTGAGGTGTGCGATACACTTGCCGCAGTCTAGAGAATAATTTTTTTCACTCAATTATATAAACTACAGTCCAGTGAACAATTGTGAGGTGTGCGATACACTTGCCGCAGTCTAGAGAATAATTTTTTTCACTCAATTATATAAACTACAGTCCAGTGAACAATTGTGAGGCATGCGATACACTTGCCGCAGTCTAGAGAATAATTTTTTTCACTCAATTATATAAACTACAGTCCAGTGAACAATTGTGAGGTGTGCGATACACTTGCCGCAGTCTAGAGAATAATTTTTTCACTCAATTATATAAACTACAGTCCAGTGAACAATTGTGAGGTGTGCGATAAACTTGCCGCAGTCTAGAGAATAATTTTTTTTCACTCAATTATATAAACTACAGTCCAGTGAACAATTGTGAGGTGTGCGATACACTTGCCGCAGTCTAGAGTATACCTTTTTCCACTCAATTATATAAAGTACAGTCCAGTGAACAATTGTGAGGTGTGCGATACACTTGCCACAGTCTAAAGAATAATTTTTTCACTCAATTATATAAACTACAGTCCAGTGAACAATTGTGAGGTGTGCGATACACTTGCCGCAGTCTAGAGAATAATTTTTTTCACTCAATTATATAAACTACAGTCCAGTGAACAATTGTGAGGTGTGCGATACACTTGCCGCAGTCTGGAGAATAATACACTTGCCGCAGTCTAGAGAATAATTTTTTTCACTCAATTATATAAAGTACAGTTCAGTGAACAATTGTGAGGTGTGCAATACACTTGCCGCAGTCTAGAGAATAATTTTTTTCACTCAATTATAGAAAGTACAGTCCAGTGAACAATTGTGAGGTGTGCGATACACTTGCCGCAGTCTAGAGAATAATTTTTTTCACTCAATTATATAAACTACAGTCCAGTGAACAATTGTGAGGTGTGCGATACACTTGACGCTGTCTAGAGAATAATTTTTTTCACTCAATTATATAAACTACAGTCCTGTGAACAATTGTGAGGTGTGCGAAACCCTTGCCGCAGTCTAGAGAATATTTTTTTCACTCAATTATATAAACTACAGTCCAATGAACAATTGTGAGGTGTGCGATACACTTGCCGCAGTCTAGAGAATAATTTTTTTCACTCAATTATATAAACTACAGTCCAGTGAACAATTGTGAGGTGTGCGATACACTTGCCGCAGTCTAGAGAATAATTTTTTTCACTCAATTATATAAACTACAGTCCAGCGAACAATTGTGAGGTGTGCGATACACTTGCCGCAGTCTAGAGAATAATTTTTTTCACTCAATTATATAAACTACAGTCCAGTGAACAATTGTGAGGTGTGCGATACACTTGCCGCAGTCTAGAGAATAATTTTTTTCACTCAATTATATAAACTACAGTCCAGTGAACAATTGTGAGGTGTGCGATACACTTGCCGCACTCTAGAGAATAATTTTTTTCACTCAATTATATAAACTACAGTCCAGTGAACAATTGTGAGGTGTGCGATACACTAGCCGCAGTCTAGAGAATACGTTTTTATTCTCAGTTATATAAACTACAGTCCAGTGCAAAATTGAGTGGTTTGCGGGGCAATAGCTGGAGTCTAAAGACTACATTTTTTTGCCTCAGATAGTAATTCTACTGTCTACTGAATACGGTTTTGGCCTCAGATATTAACTTGACAGTTTAGTGAATATACAAAATGTTGAACCCAAGGGCTAAGGGTCGAGGGCGTGGGCGTTCAAGTAGTGTAGGGGGCAGAGGCCGTGGTCCTGGGCAGGGTGACACTGTACATGCTGATGAGGGAGCAGTGGAACGCCGCAGAGTTTCGCTCCCTAGCTTCATCTCGCAACTTACTGGGTCACGTGGTACACCACTATTGAAACCACAACAGTGCGAACAGGTGATGACGTGGATAGCGGACAATGCGTCCAGTTATCCTCCACCCAGTCTTCCACGCAGTCCACCCACGCTAGCCAAGGGAGTAGACCTCTGGATCCTCCAGCTCAACCTCCTTCCCCCCAGCCTGCCCCCCCCCCACCGAAAGTATGGATTCAGATCCGGCATACTCACAGGAACTCTTTTCAGGACCCTACCCAGAGACACAAACCACTGCTCAACAGCAACCTGAGCAGTTGCTCTGCCCCGATGACCAAAATGTAGAACTTTTGCAGTCTGTGGGTGATGAGAGTGTGGAATTAGTGCAAGTAGTGCGTAAAGAGGTGTCGGATGATGATGATGATGATGAGACACGGTTGTCAGACAGTGACGTTGTTGTCAGTGTAGTAAGTCGGAGGGGGGAGCAGAGTGAGGAATCGGAGGAAGAGCTGGTGGATGATGAGGTGACTGACCCGAGCTGGGTTGGTAATCCAACTCAAGACAGTGCTTCTGAAGTGGAGGCAAGTGCAGCACCAGAACAGGTTGGAAGAGGCAGTGGGGTGGCCAGAGGGAGAAGCAGGGCCAGAGCAGGTAAATCAGCAACTGTTTCACGGAGTCAAGCTCCCATGCCGAGGCCTAGATGTTCGCAGGTCTGGAGGTTTTTTAAAGAAAGTGAGGATGACCGACGGACTGTGGTGTGCAACCTGTGCCACACCAGGATCAGCAGGGGAGCCACCACTACCAGCCTAAACACTACCAGCATGCGCAGGCATATGAGTGCTAAACACCCGACTCAGTGGAACCAAGGCCGTTCACCGCCTGCGGGTCACACCACTGCCCCTTCCCCTGTATCACATGCTGGCTCGGTGAGTCAACCCCCCGCCCAGGACCTCGGCACGAGCGCCTCCCGCCCTACAACCACCCATTCACCTGCACGGTCCTCCACAACCTCCACCAATGTGTCCCAGCGCAGCGTTCAGCTGTCTTTACAGCAGACATTTGAGTGCAAGCGCAAATACAATTCCAGCCACCCACATGCCCAAGCCCTAAACGTCCACATCTCCAAATTGTTGAGCCTGGAGATGCTGCCCTATAGACTGGTAGAGACTAAGGCCTTCCGCAACCTGATGGCGGTGGCTGTCCCTCGGTACTTGGTCCCCAGCCGCCACTATTTTTCCCGATGTGCCGTCCCAGCCCTACACCAGCACGTGTCAGAGAACATCATCCGTGCCCTGACCAACGCGGTTAGTGATGAGGTCCACCTAACCACGGACACGTGGACAAGTGCTGGCGGGCATGGACACTATATCTCCCTGACGGCACATTGGGTTAACTTGGTAGAGGCTGGGATCAAGTCTGACCCTGGGGCCACTCATGTAATGCCCACACCAAGGATTGCGGGGCCTACCTCGGTCATGGTTTCTCAGACTTATTATGCCTCTTCCTCCAACCCCTCCTCCTCTTCGCACAGAAACGCTGAGCCAACAGGCAATGTTTCTGAGGGCCAACTGGCGCTCTATACAAACAATGTTTACGGAGGGCCACCTACAGGCCCTCTCTCCAATAAATTTTTTAGTAGCGTCAAATACAGACACTCAAAAAACAATTTTACATGAGGGAGTGTCTCCCCGTCTGCCATCATGTTCGGTCAGGCTGTCCGTAGGTACACCACCTCTGTCGTCCGCAGAAGTGGCCACCATGAGGAAGGCCACGGCAAGAACATCCCCTTTTCAATTGAGAACAAGTGGAGACTTGTAGGAGGATGACACTTTTCTTCGGCAGTGGATTCACCTTCCCCTTTATCATTGCCATACAACAGTTGGTGAAAAAGTAATTGCCAATGATGAAGAAAATGTAATGGTGCAGTGGACCGTCTGTGAAGAAAACCTATATATTCCCACCATGCCAGCCAGTGGCGTAGCTATAGGGGAAGCAGGGGAAGTGACTGCTTCGGGGCCCAAGCTCAGCAGGGGCCCGGGAGCAGTAGCAGGGATGTGGCAAATCAGCAGGGTAATACTTCTATTTCTCTCTCTTTCCAGGGGTGGAGTGGGATCGTAACGCTGCGCATTGAAACAAGAGGATGGGGAGAGAGGGATTCTCCTACCTCTCCTCTGCGCTGCTGCACTGTGTAATCTGATTGGAGGAGGAGCAGTGAGAGGAAGCTGCTGCTCCACCAATCTTTTCAAGTAATACTTCAGTCACAAACAGGGCCCGCTTCCAGACCTCCAGAAGCACCATGTGGACCCTGCATGTGACCCTCTGTACTCCTGCCTGCCCGTCAGGCTGCCTCTCTTACCTGCCCCTCCACCTCTCTTGTAGTGCCAGCTGACCTCCTGCTCTGGCTGTAACAGACATCCAGGAAGCAGGAGCAACCCAGAGCAGCGCTGTCTCAGCTAGCTGAGCATTGCTGCAGCCTGCCAGCCAGCCAATACAGCAGACCTTCAGACTCACTGCCAGCCTGACCAACAGTGGTAAGTTTGTGCCCCCTGCCATGTACTGCACACCCTATGCTGCATTCTGCCCCCTGCCCTGTGTCCCCTATGCTGCACTATGTGTGCCCCCTGCCCTGTACTGTACCCCCATGCTGTATTTTGCCCCCTGCCCTGTACTGTACCCCCTATGCTGCACTATGTGTGCCCCCTGCCCTGTACTGTGTCCCCTATGCTGTATTCTGCCCCCTGCCTTGTACTGTGTCCCCTATGCTGCACTATGTGTGCCCTCTGCCCTGTATTCCATGCTGTATTTCCCCCCCTGCCCTGTACTGTGCCCCCATGCCACACAGTGTGTGCCTCCTATCCTGTACTGTACTCCTTGCCCTGTACTGTGCCCCGTATGCTGCCATGTGCCCCATATGCTGTACTGTGCGTCCCCCCCCCGGCCTGTACTGTGTGCCCCTGCACTGTATTGTACCCCCTATGCTGTATCTTGCCCCCTGCTTTGTACTGTGCCCCCCATGCTGCACAGTGTGTGCCTCCTATCCTGTACTGTACTCCTTGCCCTGTACTGTGCCCGTATGCTGCCATGTGCCCCATATGCTGTACTGTGCGTATCCCTCCCTCCCAGCCTGTACTGTGTGCCCCTGCACTGTACTGTACCCCCTATGCTGTATCTTGCCCCCTTCTTTGTACTGTGCCCCCCATGCTGCACAGTGTGTGCCTCATATCCTGTACTGTACTCCTTGCCCTGTACTGTACCCCATATGCTGCCATGTGCACCATATGCTGTACTGTGCGTCCCCCCCCGCGCGCGGGCTGTACTGTGTGCCCCTGCACTGTACTGTACCCCCTATGCTGTATCTTGCCCCCTGCTTTGTACTGTGCCCCCCATGCCGCACAGTGTGTGCCTCCTATCCTGTACTGTACTCCTTGCCCTGTACTGTACCCCCTATGCTGTATCTTGCCCCCTGCTTTGCACTGTGCCCCCCATGCCGCACAGTGTGTGCCTCCTATCCTGTACTGTACTCCTTGCCCTGTACTGTGCCCCGTATGCTGCCATGTGCCCCATATGCTGTACTGTGCGTGCCCTCCCGGCCTGTACTGTGTGCCCCTGCACTGTACTGTACCCCCTATGCTCTATTTTGCCCCCTGCCCTGTACTGTTCCCCCCATTCTGCACTGTGTGCACCCTGACCTGTACTGTACCCCCTGTGCTGTATTTTTCCCCCTGCCCTGTACTGTGCCCCCCATGCTACACAGTGTGTGCCTCCTATCCTGTACTGTACTCCTTGCCCTGTACTGTGCCCCGTATGCTGCCATGTGCCCCATATGCTGTACTGTGCGTGCCCTCCCGGCCTGTACTGTGTGCCCCTGCACTGTACTGTACCCCCTATGCTCTATTTTGCCCCCTGCCCTGTACTGTTCCCCCCATTCTGCACTGTGTGCACCCTGACCTGTACTGTACCCCCTGTGCTGTATTTTTCCCCCTGCCCTGTACTGTGTCCCCCATGCTACACAGTGTGTGCCTCCTATCCTGTACTGTACTCCTTGCCCTGTACTGTGCCCCGTATGCTGCCATGTGCCCCATATGCTGTACTGTGCGTGCCCTCCCGGCCTGTACTGTGTGCCCCTGCACTGTACTGTACCCCCTATGCTCTATTTTGCCCCCTGCCCTGTACTGTTCCCCCCATTCTGCACTGTGTGCACCCTGACCTGTACTGTACCCCCTGTGCTGTATTTTTCCCCCTGCCCTGTACTGTGTCCCCCATGCTACACAGTGTGTGCCTCCTGCCCTGTACGCCCTATAATGCACTGTGCCCGCTATGCTGTCCTGTGCCCCTGCCTTGTACTGTGCCCCCCATGCTGCACTGTGTGTGCCCCCTGCCCTGTGAACTCTCCCTTACATATGCACATATAGGATGCCAGGATAGTCATGAAGGGGGGGCACCATACAAAATTTTGCTGTGGGGCCCAGTCAGTTCTAGCTACGCCCCTGATGCCAGCCATGGGTTGTACATAAACTAATAACAGGAAAAACAAAAAAAATATTTTACAGGAGGGTCAACTACAGACACTCCAAAACAATTTTTAGGAGGGCCAACTTCGGACACTCCAAAACAAATTTTTGGGAGGCTCACCTACAGACATTTGACTGCAATCTCAGTCTGACCAAGGCATTGGTGGTGTCACTGCCATGCTGTGTCAGGCTAAATTTTTGGGTGCTTCACCTGCCACCTGGGTCTAACTTGGTCACTATGGGTTCACCGCCATGCTGTGTCAGGCTACATTTTTGGGTGGTTCACCTGCTACCTCAATCTAACTTGGTCACTTGTTGGTGTCACTACGCTGTCACCATGCTGTGTCAGGCTTATGCCTGTGTCGTGGGGCGGGGGATAGCACAGCAGTGCCAGCATGAGCAGTGGTGTCACCTGCAGGCGGTGATGGACCTTCGTTGCACCTAGTTGGGTGCTTTCCTAACACTTGATGGGCATGTGCCTCGCCTTTCTTGGTTTGGGTGAGCACAATTGCCTTGAGGGTCACCACCAGGCTGTTGTCCGAGAATTTGGGGTAATGGTGGGATTAGGCAGCCTCAGAGGCATCCATGCATGCTGCCCCTGCTGTTTCCTGTCCATTTCCGTGGTGTTTCCATCATTTTCTGAGGTTTCCAGGTTTTCACCCAGCCTTCCCTAGGCAGAGCCCCGGTCCCCTGCAAAAAATGCTCGAGTCTCCCATTGACTTCAATGTGGTTCGTTATTCGAAAGGAGCACCCGAGCATCGGGAAAAATTTGATTCGAATAACGAGCACCCGAGCATTTTAGTGCTCGCTCATCTCTAATATTAACCTGAAGCCAAGCCGGATACTGTCAGTGTAGAGCAATTAATTATTAGTGCCTTTAATGACTGATAAATTTAAACGTAAAACTGCTATTAAAAGAAAGAACGGAGACACTGGATGGTGTGGCTTTTAGAGTAATTATATTAGCACAATTTCCATTATTACAGTACACCTTGTGTCTGAAAATGCTACATATGTGTTCATTAACCTTGACATTTTTTCTGGCAATCTACTTTATTCCCGCCTACTCTCTACACAGGAAACTTCAAGAGAATGGTTTATTTTCTGTCTTCACTTCTTTTCTTTCTCCCACTCCATACAGGGAAATGCAGAAAGAATGTAAGTCTGTGTGTTCTTTTACATTACTGCCTCCCACCTCTCAACAAAGGGCGCTACAGGGAACAGGACTGAGTGCTTCACCTCTTGGGTGCCTGCAATGTTTGTCATTGTGCATAATCAGTCTTATTGACTGAGAAAAATTGCATTTCCAGCAAGTAAGCTTCTAGCATATTAAAAAAAAAACTATTTTTAATTTGGGAAACTCAAACATTTAGGGCAGAATTTATGAAAGACTGGCGTTTTAGCTGGTCTTTGATATCCCCTGTGCCTCCAGAGGATGTGCTGGCGAGGCGCAGGCGCATCCTCCGGCAGTCCATGCTCCTAAAGTGATAGCTATACCAGCTCATAGAAAACCGGTCATAAATAATGACAACTGTGCCTGGGAAGATGGCCCTGACCACACTCCGTCCCCAACACGCCCCCTCTTCAGAAAGTGGCGAGGGTGGCATAGAAATTTACTCTTACACCTAGATTTAGGCACAGGGGTGTTTGAAGATTCCCAGACCCTGGGTTTGCAACTTTTTGCCACCAGAAAACTGACACAGAAGGCAATAATAAAGTCACACCTTAGTGTTTTGTAGAAGATATGCTTTTCAGGGTACAAAATATGTTCTTTAAAAAATGACAGATTAGATTCATCAACTGATTGAAAACCTTAACCCCCCCCCCCCCAAAAAAAAAAGAAAATAAATTGCAGGCATTTGATCGTTATTGTAGAAATCCTGTAGAAGTAGCTGGGTAGGAATGGACGTGGCTCATACGTTTCTTACTCGTTCCTCTGTCAGCTGTGCTCCTTATTTTAGAATATTTCTTTTCACAGAGTAAAGCCAAGAACTGTCACTATGTGCTATGCTACAGATTTAGTTCACACTTAAGTACAAACACCATTATCAGGATATGTGTCCTGCCATCGCCACCATTCTCCTGCAGAGTGTGCGCCAAACTTCACTTCCAGCTTTTATAGTCGACCTCAATCATATTCTACAAGCTTCAAAATGTAAGTGTGCTACAGAACCGTATTATGACCATACTATAGCTCTCAGACCTTCTGTAGTTGAACTAAAGAGGACTTTGATGACAAGAGCAACATAAAGAATCATTTATAATCAAACCAGTCTGCCCATATGTCTAATGATGTGCACTTCATCTTGTTTTCTTCTTCCTTTCTGTGCTAAAAAAATGTAAAATAAAAAGTAATGGCTCCCAGAATGCAGTGCCAGAAAAACAAAAAATCCTCAGACCCTAAAATACAAAATAGCCCAGGTCCTGAAGGGCTAATGGTTGTTGGCATATGTATATATTTATGTGTATACAGTAAATATGGTGCTTACTCTGAACACCATATTTCTCATTGTATTTACACCAGGCAACTACACTGATAAATCATCCTTATACAGCTCTATGTCTCCTTTTTCCCCCTTCCATAATATATCATAAAACTGTCCAACCGAAGTCACCACTAGGGGGAGCTCAGTATATAGGCACTTACATAGTTACCATTGACTGTGCATGTGCGACTGCCCTCCATTAATTTCATCATTTTCTTGGTGCCACCTAGTTGTATTGAAAAGCATAGGCAACTTGGAAAGTAAAACCAACATGTATCAACTAAACCTATGCCAAATGATGAAACTTTGGCTATGCATCTGGCTAACTAAACTCTATGGGAATGTTACACCTATATGATTGGAATATTTTCTAACATATATATAAACATAGAGTACAAAAGTGATGTGAGCATAGTCTTATAAATACTGGTATACTTAATGGGCATTTAATACTGGTATACTTAATGGGCATTTTTATGCAAATAAAACTAATAATTTGTGCTAACAAAATGAAAAAGTATGAAATAGGGATTTTCCTGCCATTCTATAGCCACAAGCTGCCAGCACATAAACTACTGTAGAAACATCACAGATAAATGTATTCTACAGGACCAGTTCACGGATGTCATTTGGCTACAGGTTGCCACATCAAAGCAAAACACCCCAAACTTGGAAAAGTCAATACATCTGAATAAGTAAGGCCTAAATATATGTAACTTATGAAATAAGCAGTGCTAGTTCCTATGTAACATACAGCTTTCCACTGGTACTCACATTTACACATTCAGATTGCCCTTTTGGGTTTTCGCATTTACAGAGAAATCAAACAGTTTGATCTACAGGCCAACAATTAAATCATTCTGCATGTATTCCCTTAGAAAATCTGGTAGTTAACAACCCTTAGTGCCCAAGCAGTATGTGCCATCATGCTGGCAGCAGATAATACAGTGTGTTCCATGCGCAATCTAATCTGTTTGTGAATCTCTCCCAGAATCCATTCATCCTATAAAATCAATCAGCTGTATCCAACATCTTTCTACTAAATTCAGCCCTTGATTATGTAACTTTCTATCTAAATTTAACTCAAGACTTGTCATCTCCTATTGTCAAACTGCTGTGCTGAGAAGTCCTATTATACAATGTTCCTTAGGTTTCTTCCAAAGAATTTAAAGGCAATGTGTCACCATTTTTTTCTTCTGGCAATTAAAATCAGATAGTGACGCATATCTTTTTCTTCTAATGTATTCTTATTTTCTGATTGCATTTTTTTTTAAGCTTTCCAAACATGATTATGGGGGCAGCCATCTTCTCTGAGTGCTGTTGTTAACAGCATTTAGAGATATGTCTTACAGCATCCACCATCGACCACAGACATAACAGACAGGATGGCATCTCACTGACTTCTATGGTTGAGTTTTCTAGGCATGCTCTGCAAGGTAGTAGATAAGCTGTGGTATCATCTATCTATCTATCTATCTATCTATCTATCTATCTATCTATCTATCTATCTATCCATCTATCATTCTAATTCTGCCTGTAATGTTAAGCAGATAACTGCAGTAAAGTGATCTCTACAGACCAAGAAGTGGCGTCTATTATAATTTATTAGGCTTGGTGGCCATTGCGAAAAGTACAGGATTTTCTGTTTCATAAAAAAAAAATGATTTAAATAATCTAAATGCCTGATATTTCACACAGCAGACATTTGAGGCTAATGTCTTCGACCAGTGATAACACCGATCACACTCTCAGATGCCATAGTCACATATGACGTAATAAAAAAAAATCAAAATGGTCGATGCGCTGTTTTGAATAAAAAGTGATCAAAAAGTCATACTCTCCAAAATGGTAGCAATAAAAACTACAGATCACCCAGCAAAATTATGAGCCCTCACACAGCTCCGTAGACATAACCACAAAAAGTCATGGCCATCAGAATATGGCAGTTTTTTTCTTTTTTTTCAGTATTAAAACACAAGAAAAACTATATAAATGTGGTATTGCCGTAATTGTACTGACCTGGAGAATGAAGAGCACAAGTCAGTCTTATTGCATATTGAACACTGTAAAAACAAAACCCATAAGACTGTGGAGGAATTGCATTTTTTTTGCAATTCCACCCCAGTTGGAATTTTTTTACAGTCAGTTTTTTACAGGGGAAATTGCCATGTCAATTCATACAACCATATCTGTTTTTCGGTCTGCAAATTGTGGATCTGCAAAACTCGGATGCTGGCGATGTATGTCCCATATTTTGTTGTCCCGCATATTCCGCACTATGTTAAAAATGCCGATTCTTGTTCGCAAAATGGACAAGAGTAGGACGTGTTCTATTCTTTATTTTTTGCGGGCCTGCAAAATGGACATACGGATGCGGACAGGATGCGGACCTGTAAGATGGAAGCCTTTATTATTCCGGTGCCGGCGTGCCAACCAATACCATCTAGTCTGTACCCCTTAGGGGCCAGGTCTTAATGATGACCATCCTCATCTTTTGCTGGCTTTACTTCTTCCAAATCATCCTTTTTGGTCTCCATGTCCTAGAAAAGTCAGCAAGATGCAGAGAGAGGAGGAGCTGGATGTTCCTGATGACATATCATCGGTATTAGATGATGTGGAAAAGGAGGAAAAGCAGATGGCAGAAGAACTCCCACCTGTAGGGCAGGAGAGAACCTGGGTGGGTATGCCAGAGATGATTAATATTCTGTGTTTACTGTCAAATAACCTGCAGGAGATTGCAGGCAAGAACAGCAATAATATGCACATTGTGCCCCCAACCTAACCACCCAAACCCCATACCAGCAACAGCGCCTGTTTAAAGGTGCCTGAAAGATGCCACGTGGCCATTAAGACTACTTGCACACTTGCATTGGCAGGATCCATTTGTGAGATCCGTCCAGGCTCTCACAAACTGATCCATCATGATAATATAACCGTCTGCATCCGTTCTGAACGGAACCGTTTGTATTATCTTTTACATAGCAAAGACGGATCCGTCTTGAACTCCATTGAAAGTCAGTGGGGGACGGATCCGTTTTCTATTGTGTCAGACAAAACAGATCCGTCCCCATTGACTTACATTGTGAGTCATGACGGATCCGTTTGCATCAGTTTCTTCATTCGGACACCAAAACGCAGCAAGCAGCGTTTTAGTGTCCGCCTCCAAAATGGAATGGAGACTGAACTGAAGCAAAACTGATGCATTCTGCACGGACCCTTTTCCATTCAGAATGCATTAGGACAAAACTGATCAGTTCAGGACCGTTTGTGAGAGCCTGTGATGGATCTCACAAATGGATCCTTACAACGCAAGTGTGAAAGTAGCCTAACAATGAAGAAGGACTATACAGTGCAGACTTCATTATGAAATGAAAGGCAGCTGTGTGCTAATTGGCCATGCAGTTCTTCACCGCAGCATGGCTGCAACCCACCGTACCCTAAGGCAGAGTGGCCTGGGTATACCTGATTTATAGCGATTCATGATGAATTAATTCATAATGAATCGAATTTCTTTGCGAACTTCGGTGAAGTTGCCAAATTAAATTTTCCAAAACTTTGCTTAGCTCTAATCACTGTCAATATTATTCCTGCCCATAGATTAAACTTTTTTTTCTCTGTATTGTGAGACCAGTTTTCTTCTCCATGTACATACACATCATTGTATCTATTATCATTGTGTGTCTTATAAAGGTTCTTGGACATAACTGTAGGATGTATTCCTGTGCAATGACATCCCTGTGTATATTTTCAGTGGTGTAAGTATAAGCAGCTAAGATGGGCAAACATGTCTGTAGTACATATTGCAGCCTGTTCTGTTATTTGTATAATCTGTTTTATATTGTCTGCTATGTTTCATATATAATGAATATATTACAATATGTGACCGAGCATACTCAGATAGCCTGTGTCAGACATTGTAGCTGGAGATGGAAGCGCTCATCTCCCTCTGCCCCGCCACCGCCCCCAACTGTGCGCAGGGCCGCGCCGCACCTTGCCTAATTGGTGGTGCGGCCCTGCAAGTGGCAAAGGGGACCCTCGGGGCCCCCCTGGCTTAGGGGCCTGGCCGCAACTGAGACCGCTGCGACCCCTATAGCTACGCCACTGCATCCATATCCATATGCTAACCAGCAGTTAAGTGCACTGATGGTGGGCCAAAGTCACTCTGTGGCCCTTTTCTACTTCTGCTTCCTCTGCCAGCCCCATCCTGATTGATAGGATCAGGCGTGATGTCTATGAATGAACCTGGCCTTGTCAATCATGAAGGAGTAGGTGCTGGCAGAGGAAGCCGGGGGGAACAAGAATGCAGAGAGTGGGTCAGACCTGTCCCCAGGGCACTTAAAGGGCTGTGCAGGGGTATTATGTTGATGACCTATCCTCAGAATAGGTCATCAATATCAGATCTGCAGGGGGCCGGCACCCTGTACCCCTGATGATTAGCTGATCATTACATTAAGCTGAGCTAGCCCTACAAGACATTGTGCCTGCTGTAGTAGTGACTTTCCTGGTGAAAGATTCCTTTTAAAACAATCTGCTGACCGTGCCTGTGCAAACAGTACATCTACAACTGATGTGTGCTTCCCTGGGCTTAAAAACAGTTTCACAATTCCATACTTCAGTTTTATGGCCCTTTTATTTAATAATGGGGCATTTAGTCTCTAAGCATCTGTTAAATTGATATTGATCTTCGTTTCTATCTAGCATCTTTCTTACTATTTCTCTTCTATCTTCAGACATCTCTTCAGAACTGCGGTGCAGGCACTATTTTTCAGCTGGGATTGTTAAT
Organism: Rhinella marina; assembly: GCA_900303285.1. NCBI lineage: Eukaryota > Metazoa > Chordata > Amphibia > Anura > Bufonidae > Rhinella > Rhinella marina. Next base: position 81,979 of record ONZH01028543.1, read on the forward strand.
TTTCATGTAGGCAGAACACTTACCTATGAATCTGTTTTGACTTCTATGTTGAAGAAGTTAGCTCCAACCTTCGCATCTTGTGAGCACTGATAACTGGACCAGGGTTCCTTACATTGGAGCCCAGGCTGTCAATTATTTGACACTGGAAGCTTTGTCTTCCCCTTAACACCGTATTGGGGGGTTGGGGCTGTAGCTGTGTTCTAATGACCCGTGCTATGCACATGAATACTAGTGTGTGTAGGGTGCTGCAGATGCCCACACCATCTGCATGCTGAACAGTGTATTCAAGCACACGGTAAAACTGGCATTAAAAATTAAGTGTTAACAGTTTGGTTGTTTAGGAAACAGGATATACCTGACCCAGGACTCCTGAGCTCTGTGTAGGGGTGGACTGGCCATAGGCCCTACAGGGAAAATTTCCCAGTGGGCCCATGCCCAGTGGGGCACCCAAGCCCTCCTCAGGGCCACCAGCCATGGTAAGTAACGATCTGACCCTTCCTGAATTTCCTTGTATTGCCATCCTAAGGCAACTGGAGTAGGAGGACAGAGTGTGGCAGCTGGCCACCACAGAGGGCCAGTGTTTGGGGAGGTATTTTGTGCTACTGGGGGGGAATATTGTGACGCACAAGCTGGCCCCCTCCTTCTGTCAATTTGGGCCCCACTACAAAATAGGACCACTTTTAGTATTTTTTTCCAGGGTCACATTAAGGTCCCAGTCCGCCCCTAGCTCTGTGATATAATGGAGTGGACTCCCAAGTGCTTCAATGGTTAGATGACTGCAGGGAGATTGAGAATCAAGCCATTTCAGTAGTCCGGGGGAGGGGGGGGGGTTCTGTGGTGATAGCTCTCTTTAAAGTAATACTTCTGTTTAGCTTTTCTGGATAATACAAATGCATTAGAGATTAACCCCTTACTGACCAATATGCCTTTTTACAGCAGTCAATAAGGGTCCTTAGGGTCTCCCGTGCAGCGGGGAGCGTGGGTCCGGCTCTTACATGAAAGCCACGGCCCTGCTCTAACAGCCTGGCCCAGCAGAAGTGCCAATCCGGGCTGTTTAACACTTTACATGCATGCTGCTTTACAATGGCGCCCGCCGCATGTAAAGTGCTGACAGAGGGAGCCTCTCTGGCGCATCCTGCTGGTCAAAGTCTGAATAGCATTGCCATTAAAATGCAATGCACCATAGGGATAATGCATTGCATTTTAAAAGCAATCAAAATACTGTTTATTATAGTCCCTTCGTGGGACTATTAAGTGGTTAAAAAAAGTTTAAAAAAAAAATTTCAATAAAAAAATCCCATAAAAAAATTATGCTTTTTTTTTCATTGAAAATACGCTTTTCAATGAAAAAAATTGCAAAAAAAATCTCCCCCATATGTTTGGTATTGCTGCGTCTGTAACAACACGGAATATGTAAATATCATAAAAATTATCCCCTACGGTGAACGCTGTAAAAAAAAAAAAAAAAAAAAAGACAGAATTGCTAATTTATTCTTAGTTGCCACCGAAAAAAACGTAATAACAAGCGATCAAAAAGCGTCATTTACTAAAAAATTATACTAATGAAAAATACAAGTTGTCCCGCAAAAATGAAGCCCTCACACAACTCCATAGAAAGAAAAATAAAAAAGTTATGGGTCTTCGGATGCGGCAATGCAAAAACATTTTTTTCTTTTAAAAAAAGGGTTTTATTGCAAAAAAAGTAGTAAAACGCAAAAAAAACCTATATGTATTTGGTATCACTGTAATTGTTTTGACCCAGAGAATAAAGATATTATGTAATTTATACCGATAAATGAACGCCGTAAAATTTATAACGTAAAAACGCAGTGGCAGTATTGCAGTTTTTCCCATCTCCCTGCCAGAAAGAGTTAATAAAAGTTCATCAGAAAGTAGAATGTGTACCCCAATATGGCACCATTAAAAACTACAACTTGTCCCGCACAAAACAAGCCCTCATACAGCTATATAGACGGAAAAATGAAAAAGTTATAGCTCTTGGAACACAACGATGAAAAAAGGAAGAAAAACACTTGGTCAGTAAGGCCCAAAACAGGCTGGTCACTAAAGGGTTAAAGGGGAATTCTGGTTATATAAAGTCATTCCCTATCCACAGGATAGGGGATAACTATTAGATCAGTGGGGTCCTACTGCTGGGACCCCCATAGATCATAAGAACAGGGGTCCTGTACCCCAAATAGCCCCCAAAATAAACGGAGTGGCCGCTTGGGTATGCACGTGGCACCTCCATTCATTTCTATGCAAGCTCCAGAGATAACCAAGCGCTCATTTTTTGCGGGGCGATCTGAACTTTTTATTGATACCATTCTGGGGTGTGTATGACTTTTTGATCGCCTTTTTCCGTTTCGCTGTTTTCTGTATGGGAAATAATTTTTTATATTTTTATAATATGGGCGTTTTCGCACATGGCGATACCCATGATGCGTATTTTTTTTTTTTTTTTGAAAGGTGGGTGATTTGAACTTTTACGTTTTTAAAAAAAAAAATTTAAACTTTATTTATTTTATTTTTTTTTCACACTTTTTTATAGTTCCCATAGGAAACTACAACAAGCAATCATTGGAGTCTATGCATTGCATTGCAGTCTATGAGGATTTTAATGCTTTCCTATGGAGCACTATTACACAGAAGGGCTCCATAGGAAAGCCTATGCAGCAGCCTCCTGTCATTCACTATGACAGGGGCTGATGCAGGCACGCTCCGGCTCCTCCGATCGTCACACGGGGGAGTCGGAGCAACACCGGAAGCTTCAGGTGCTGTGGTCAGGATTGACTGCGGCATCCGAGGGGTTAAATGTCCGCGATCGGCATTATGTATGAATCAGCAGTTCTCCTGCGGCCATGACGCCCGCTCTCCTCAGGAGCGGGCACAATGTTTAAAGACCCGGCCAGCGCCGTACTAGTACGGCGCTGGTCGGGAAAGGGTTGATAGCAGCAGTTAGTGCTTCACAGCTTCTCTTCCTACTGCAGACAAGAAGCTGAAACCATTGAAAACCCACTAAGAGCCTTTTGTCATCCAAATACAGACTGCTTACACGTATATATAGACTTTTGTTCTGCCTGTAATGCCACCAGATGTAAGGTAGCCATCGTATATACATGGATAACCCCACAAGAGGAAGCCGTAGGGACACCCACATGATGGCCCATGCGCTCTGTGAGTGCTCGGAATGCGTCCTCTACATACAGATATTTGTAGAATAAAGAGCACATAAATAGGAGGCAGTTTTAGCGTATAACTTAAGACATACCTTTAAAAGAACATTTGCAGAAATAATCAAAAATATAACTTGTGCATCTCATCAACTTAAACAAATACACTCATATCTTGGGATTGGTAGCAGATAGAAAAATGGCTTCTGAGATGACCTTCTTTGAAAGGCATTCCGAGCTTTCAAATGATACCAAAATCACATCATTATATCCAGTATATCAGAAGATATAGCTGTTAGAAATCTAGTCGGGAGAGAAAGCTGTTTTTAGTTTCACTTTCAGCTGGGCACTTAGGAGCTGTTTTCCAGCAGAATAAAAGTGCTTTTCCTGGACATGTAATACAGACACACAGTGCACACAGGTATGTCTGGGATGTGTTTGCAATCTTCTGTGGGGCACTGCTGTTAGTTTTATAGGTGAAAATAAGGTGACAGACTCCCTTTAATGGGCCAGTGTTCAGTCTGGGTGCTCTCCGTTCTACCCTTAGTCTGAATGCGCCCATGTATATTTGTATAGATTCACCTGCATGGTTTACCATTAAACCTACTGCTAGGTGAGACCGTGAAGTCAACAGCAAAGGACGGGCTACTAGATACTTCAGCAAAGGCCTGTAAGACAAATATTTTAGCAGATTCGATGTAGATGTAATATTATATCCTGTATGGATCTAAAATGAATGGATCAGAGGTCTGGGGATTAGTACGAGGGAATGAAGGCAGACATTGTCACAGTCTATACTATCTTGGTTAGACAGGGTTATGGAGGCTAGTTAAACTGATAAATGTGCTGCAAACTGATGTTTTTGGTGTGAATGCAGCTCAACCTTTTCACCGGGCACCATTATTCATTTGGCAGTTCACCTTTCTAAAGCATTTTGTGATTACAGCACAAGGATTCCTGTCTCTCTTTGTTTAGAGCTAATGAGCAGTAAATGGCAGGGGTCCCTCACTGATTTCAATCTGCTTTCACACTACATTAGAGATGGGCATCAGACCGTTGCCTACTTTGAGACTCTGTGACAAGCTCCTATCTACCCGTCGAATCTGACCTCCCCTTACCAACAATTAGCATATTAATATCATCTATATGGACCTTGCTTCGCTGCATATGGCATACACACACCTCACCACTTGCTATTCCGCAGGATTGCTACATTGATACCCAGAGCAGGTACAAATTCTGCAGTTAGAAACCAGAACCCACAAGAGAAAATAAAATAGGCTGCAGCATAAAAAAATCCTATATGCATCCTGCCTTCCTGCAGCGGTAGAGCTTTACACAATAAAATACTTAACGTTTTCAGCCTCAAGAATAAGTATCCATTGACTAGAAAAAATAGTGAAGTGCAGACCTGCCATTTCAGATATACAGTAAGATAAAGGAAATACAGCAGCAGCAGAGCTTAGTGCAGCACAGAGGCCTGTCTGACTATCTAGAACTGATAGGATGAAGCCTGAAATTAGCTATATTAGTTTATTCCTAAGAAATGAAGTCTGCAGCATCTGTACGTCCATTGGCAGTGTAGAAACACAGCTCTTACAATAAGTTACGGCTTGCTGAGCGACTCTGGAAAAAATATTTATTTTGACCGTTTTATTTTGACCATATTCTGACAGACATATTTTTTTTAATATTTCTCTTTACAGAGCTGTGGCCATCCTTGTTTTTTGTGGGGCGAATGGTATTCCTTAATGGTATTATTTTGTTCATACATACAGTGCCGCCTTCATTATTAAATGAAAGATAGCTGCGGTCTAATTGGCAGCACAGCTGTTCACCGCAGCATGGCTGCAACCCGTCCGCAGCACGACTGCTCTGTGTGGCCATGCCTTAAGGCAAAATGGCCCAGTTTTACCTGATTTATAGCGATTTGTGACTAATTCGTTTGCAATGAATCAATTTTTTGGCGTACTTCGTTGAAGTTGCTGAATCGAATTTTTCAAAACTTCCCTCATCTCTAGCTATTGCATTATTACATAATGTTATGAAAAACAATATGCAGTCCACATAATGAACTTTGACCTAAGCATTAAATCTAAATTGTGGCTGCATCATTAAGCGGTAGTCTCACTTTAGCAAATCACATTTATTATCTAGAAGATATTAATACAAGGCACTTACTAATGTATTGTTATTATCCATATTGCCTAGTTTGCTGGCTGGATTAATTTTTCCTTCACATTATACACTGCTCATTTTCATAGTTATGACCACCCTGCAATCCATCAGGCAGACAGTGAGCCCTAACTGGAACCCTGCCCGCTTTCCCTGCCTACTTGCAGTGCAAGCCCTAGGCGGCAAGTCCGCAGTTAGTCGTAATTCCCTACTCTGCTTTACGTGCAAGACATACACTTGCAGAGACAGAGTCGTACAGAAATGGGTCGGGCCGAGCAGACAATACAGTACCAGACAGGGTGTAGTCAAATAGCCAAGCCGAAGTCAGAACCAGACAAGAAAAAAATTAGCCCCTACCTGAGACAATCGCCCAAAAAATAAAAAAACTACAGCTCTCACACTATGGAGACACTAAACCATGATTTTTTTGTTTCAAAAATGATATTATTGTGTAAACCTTAAATAAATTTAAAAAAGTACACGTTAGGTATCGCCACGTCTGTAACAACCTGCTCTACAAAAATCTCACATGACCTAACCCCTCAGATGAACACAGTAAAAAAAACAACAACAAAAAACTATGTAAAAAAAGACATATTTTGTCACCTTACATCATATAAAGCGTAATACCAAGCGATCAAAAAGGCGTATGCCCCCCAAAATAGTACCAATCTGACCGTCATCTCATCCCGCAAAAAATTAGCCCCTACCTGAGACAATCACCAAAAAACAAAAACAAACTATAGCTCTCACACTATGGAGACACTAAAACATGATTTTTTTTGTTTCAAAAATGATATTATTGTGTAAACCTTAAATAAATAAAAAAAAGTACACATGTTAGGTATCGCCATGTCCGTAACAACCTGCTCTACAAAAATCACATGACCTAACCCTTCAGGTGAACGCATTAAAAATGAATGAATAAAAGCTGTGCCAAAATTACCAATTTTTGGGTCACCTTGCCCCAAAAAGTGTAATAATGAATAATCAAAAAATCATATGTACCCAAAAATGGTACCAATAAAAATTTCAACTCTTCCTGCAAAAAATGATTTTTACGACCCCTTCTTAAACTGGTCCTGTCTTTTTTATTACACCCAAAACATTGTTACAACAAATGATGAATGTGTCCTGGTAGGAAGGTTACAGTCTGACATCAATTAATGTTGTCAGTCTGTATACCCGCATATATGATGCCATAATAATGACTTTGAGGCCGTAAAAACTCTATGGGTACAGTTATAAGCACACCAGTGGCGCCAACCTTTGCAAATCTGTTCTTGTCATTATGGGAGGAAAAATATATTTATGATGAGAACAATCCATTTATTAAACATATCCAGTATTGGACTAGATTCATAGAGGACGTGTCATTTGGTAAGGCACAGAGAAAGAATTCCATTTGTGGAGTATATAAATGTTAATGAACTAAATATGGAATTCACATCGCATTTTGGGGGGGAATAGTGTGTTTGGTTGTTTATTCTAAAGGGGGTGAATTATTGACAAAGGAGTTTAGGAAATTCACTGCCTCCAATTCTCTTTTACACAATCATAATCATAGATCTTACTGTATCACTCTGATCATATCAATAGATCTTTGCCATACAGTCAATTCCTCAGGTTATGGTGCAACAATAGTGAATATGATACATTCTTAGAACGGGCACTGGATCTTTCTGGTCATTTTCAGGACAAAGGATACCCAGAAATGATCATATCTGAAGTCTTTACTAGAGCCCTAAATCGAAATAGAGAGAAACTATTGAATAAAATAATTACAAATGAAAAAACAACAAAAGAAAAAACCTCTCGTTTTATCTTGTCATTTCAGTATAGCCCTATGGCAGACAATATTAAAATTAAAAGGGCCATTCAAAAACATTCAAACAAAACAATAGCTGATCTCAGGGAGACCAGCTACAAAAAACACCGTGGAGCCTCATTTAAGAGTCTCAACACAGCAATCCAAAGTGCAAAACTTCCTGGGAAACAGTAATATGCAAAATAACCGTGGAGCCCCAGTTTATGGGTCTACAACACAGTGAAAGCCAGATATCCCTCAAAGGAAGGAAAACCAAGCAAAGGGGTGTCCCCATTACAGAGATCACCAGATCTTAAGTGGCCCCTATGTCAAGATCCCACTCTTTTAAAAGCTTTAAGGATGTGACGGGGAAAACCTAAGCCAGTTATCCATCCACAGACAGCTGTTTCGGGGGTATTGCCCCTCATCAGTGTGGAGTAGGATTCTGGCTAACCGGGAGCAATGCCTTGGAGACTACTCAAACAAAACAATAGCTGATCTCAGGAAGACCAGCTACAAAAAACACTGTGGAGCCTCATTTAAGAGCCTCAACACAGAAATCCAAAGTGCAAAGCTTCCTGGGAAACAGTAATATGCAAAATAACCGTGGAGCCTCAGTTTATGGGTCTACAACACAGTGAAAGCCAGATATCCCTCAAAGGAAGAAAAACCCACCTTTGAGGGATATCTGGCTTTCACTGTGTTGTAGACCCATAAACCGGGGCTCCACGGTTATTTTGCATTCAAAAACATTGACATCTGATTGCATCCGATCCGATGAACTAGTTGATAGGGAAAAATATTGCTTCATTTTATATTTTAGGCGATGCAAAAAATTAAGAGACCAATTAGTGAGGGGTAGATACATGAAAAATAAGCAGAAAAACTGGTTATGGGGTTAATTACAACCTGCAATTTTTGTTTTCGGAAGTGTGCTCTTTGTGCTCATATGACAGAAAGTAAAGTTTTGCAAATAGGAGTCTGTTGACATTATGATAACATACAGGTCAGATTTTCTTGGCTATGTGTTCTGCCCATGCAGATTTTTCTACATAGGCAAGACCATCAGAGCAATGTTCCATAGAATAAGGCCTAGTTCACTCTAGGCCGACTGCTCTTCTGCATCACCCTCCTGACTTTGCTGTATGTGCTCGCTGCATTAAATAGGTAGATTTTTATGATGAGTGCCATGCTTTGGATCTCTTTTGTTCTGGACTCATATTGGATTAACGCTGCATTGAGCACCACCATATCATTGTGGCACCGACCGCTAGCGTGTCTTCTCTTATAAAAGAACAGTGCCAATCATGTGTTTTCTCTTTTGTTTTAAGAAGACCACCCAGAGAAGAATTGTACAGAAGAACCCTTAAGACGGTTGAACAGCCATAAAGAGGGTATGCATTGCTAAAGTCTAAGACTACTGGACTTCACAGCTATTGATTGGGTCTAAAAGCTTCTGGCCCCAAGTGATATTATTGTGGCAGTTTGCAAGTGCTGCTTTTGAGGGTCTACACCCTGCAATTTTTGTTGGAACTGTACCTCCATCTTGAAAGATTGTCTCAATGGTTACTCTTTAGTAAGAACTTCATGTTTATGCTAAACTGCAACCTACAGCCTCTCTGTCTCCTGCCTTTTGCGCTGCACCACTGTAACACCAAAGGCACCCCACCATCCACCTGGCAGGAGACTCCAAACAGAGTATGCCCTGGGAAAAAAAGAACAAAAAGCTGCACCCATTCTTCATTGTATTGGCCCTAGGAGTGAAGGAAAGTGAACCAGCCAGTGTGGGGCCCATCAGCGCCACTAATACCAATATCATTACCACTCCCATTCTCCCCTCACACTCCCATCCTGGTCGCTAAACTGTGTCTGGAATATTTTGTAAATCTAGCTATGCTAATTTAAAGAGGATTATCTACTTTGAGTAAAATAGTAATAACAGTAAAGTTAAATAAGAGAACTATGCTATGAGCATCTTCTAACCTTGCCATGGTTTTGTAGTGTAGATAAGACTGTAACTTCCTTTTTCCAAGGTGGTGATATTATGTGATCTATATAAAAATGCAAAATGCCTCCTTAGAGTGATAGAGAGACTCCTGCACCCGACATGCTGAGTTGATATCCACTTGGAGCTCAATTTAAGCCTAGGGTAGATGGTGAATATTGATGAATTTAGGCATCCTGCCAGTATAAAAAAGAAACTTCCCTTTTTGAACATTATGGAAATCTTACAGCTTGTAGAACCAGCTATGCACAAAACATTGTGAGGCAAATTCAGCATATTCCTCAGCAAACAAAACCACTTTACATAGCATGTTAACCTCCAAACATGGCCTATACACTGTACCTAGTACAAACATATCCCTTTGATGGAAAGTGGATCAGAAGCTAGTTGGCCATTTTCTTCAAGAGGATAAACACAAAGGGGGAGATTTATTAAACTGGCTTAGTTGCCCATAGCAACCAGTCACATTCCAGCTTTCATCTTCCAAAGTAGCTCTGAAAAATGAAAGGTGGAATCTGATTGGTTGCTATGGGCAACTTAGCCAGTTTTTCTTTCCACCAGTTTTGATAAATCTACCTCAAAGTCCTAAAAACATTTTGAACATTTGTTTTATCTGTATGGAATATGTTAAATGGCATGAAAGAGGTTTGTGAGAGGTTTAGATTATTTTGAAGGCACATTATGCCATTGTAATTCCTTCAGATTTTATTTTCATATTAATAAATGGTCAGTTAGTTGTCCTCACAATTCTATATGACTACAAGTCCAAGAATTTTAGGATTTATTGTTCCATGAGGTATTGATGTCAACAAAGTGATTGCTCTCTGTAATAAATTAATACAGGGCACAGTTAAGGACAATGAGAGACATATATGCAGGAAGTGTACCAGCATTTCAACTTCTGTTCGTATATTTGCCTTCCTATCTGCGGTGTGAAAACGTTGGCACATTTGCTGTATTGTTTAGTGTTAAGCCACCACACATGTGAAAAACAGAAATCTCAAAGAAGCAGTCTAAAGCCTTATTCACACGTCCGTGTCCGTGCTCAAATCTGTGAGCAGGTGGTAAGTGAGGCATCCGTGAAGCTGTCCGTGAAGGATCCATGTTGGGTCCGTGGGTCCGTGTTTTGCCATCCGTGTTGCATCCGTGTTTCACTGACACTGAACAGCTGAAAAATAATTTTCAAAGCATCTCTTCTTAATGATCCGTGAAACACGGATGCAACACAGATGGCATCCGTGAGGGATCCGTGGTTTTCACGGACTCATTGACTATAATGGGAGTGATGGATCCGGGAACACGGATCAATATAGAACATGCATCCGTGCTAAAGACACTGACCCACGGACCGTGATGAAACACTGCTGTCTGAATACTCACATTAAAATGAATGGGGACGTGTGCTGTCCGTGGAGAACACGCACAGCACACGTCCGTGAAACACTGACGTGTGAATGAGGCTTAACTGACATACAATTCCTTAGAAGTCATTGGTTTAAGTTTGGAAAACCATAGAGTTCATATCAAGCATTTCTCAAAAGAAATTGATGTATAAAAAAAAAAACATACTTTACCACAGAATTGCCTTGAGTGATGGCAGTCAGAGCAGTATGTACTATGTCATGAAGTATATAGCCATGTAAATTCTGTATGTGACAGGTGACTAAGAACAAAGCTTTGGGTTATAAAATCAAATTATTACTGAATCTCAAGCTGAATGCTGTCTAGAAATGGAAAAGTTTCTGTCTCAGAATAGGTTCACACCATGTTAGGTCGGAAAACGTGTCAGTATATATACAGTGCCTTGCGAAAGTATTCGCCCCCCTGGAACTTTTCAACCTTTTGCCACATTTCAGGCTTCAAACAAAAAGATATAACATTTTAAATTTTTGGTGAAGAATCAACAACAAGTGGGTCACAATTGTGAAGTGGAACGAAATTTATTGGATCATTTTAAACTTTTTTTTGTAATAATAGAACTGAAAAGTGGGGCGTCCATAGAGATAAGGTATAAGGGACAGATCTGCTCCTGTTTCGTGTTTAGAAACTCTCCTGGTTTTGGCTCAAATTCAATGATGGAAATCACTGACTGAACACTGTGTGAATAAGGCTTTAGACTAGTGATGAGCGAATCGAAGCGGCAATATTTGTGATTCGCACGAATATTGCCCGCTTCGGCTCGGCTCGGCATCCCAAGGCAGCGCGGACTCGTGATTATTCGTGCGTCACTGCAAGTTTGAAATGCCCGATTTTTTCAGCCAATCAGCATCAAAGGGAAGCCTGTGGGAACGCCTGCTGTGATGTAACAGCCCCTATACCTCCCCAGCAGTGATTGGCTGGCAGTGACATGTGACCTAAATTTACATAAGGTAGGGACCTGCAGCATCAGCCTCATTGTGCTTTGGGAAGGAGAAGAGACAGACAGTGTTAGCTAGTGTAGTGTTGCACGATATATTGAAAACTTGGTACGGTTTCGGTACCTAGTGCGGTACTGAAGCTCGATACCGAGTTTTCTTGCCGTCCAATACATAGAACATGGCGCGCGCATCACTTTAATGCGGTTGCCATGTTCTAATATCTGCCGCTCTGCCAGGGCCGGATTATAATTGGAGCACCTGGAGCTACTGCTCCAGGCCCCCGCTCCAATGATTTCATTGGGGGCCCCGCGCCCCCCTCAGATCAGCCCACCCAGCCACTTTAAAAAAAGCATACTTACCTGTTCTGGCCGCCGCTGTCCTCAGGCTCCCTGCTCCACTGTGTTCCCTGCCGGCGCGTACTATGACCTGACGCTGCGTCAGCCGGCAGGGAACACAGTGGAGCGGGGAGCCTGAGGACAGCGGCGGCCAGAACAGGTAAGTATGCTTTTTTTAAAGTGGCTGGGTGGGCTGATCTGAGGTCTGAGGGGGGCCACAAGACGCTGATCTGAGCTCTGATGGGGGCACATTGTGTTGATCTGAGGTCTGATGGGGCCACAAGACGCTGATCTGAGGTCTGATGGGGGCACAAGATGCTGACCTGAGGTCTGATGGGGCACAAGACGCTGAACTGAGGTTTGATGGGGGCACATTGTGTTGATCTGAGGTCTGATGGAGGCACAAGACGCTGACCTGAGGTCTGATGGGGGCACATTGTGTTGATCTGAGGTCTGATGGGGGCACAAGACGCTGATCTGAGGTCTGATGGGGGCACAAGATGCTGATCTGAGGTCTGATGGGGGCACATTGTGTTGATCTGAGGTCTGATGGGGGCACAAGACGCTGATCTGAGGTCTGATGGGGGCACAAAACGCTGACCTGAGGTTTGATGGGGGCACAAGACGCTGACCTGAGCTCTGATGGGGGCACATTGTGTTGATCTGAGGTCTGATGGGGGCACAAGACGCTGATCTGAGGTCTGATGGGGGCACAAGACGCTGACCTGAGGTCTGATGGGGCACAAGACGCTGACCTGAGGTCTGATGGGGGCACATTGTGTTGATCTGAGGTCTGATGGGGGCACAAGACGCTTACCTGAGGTCTGATGGGGGCACATTGTGTTGATCTGAGGTCTGATGGAGGCACAAGACGCTGACCTGAGGTCTGATGGGGGCACATTGTGTTGATCTGAGGTCTGATGGGGGCACAAGACGCTGATCTGAGGTCTGATGGAGGCACATTGTGTTGATCTGAGGTCTGATGGGGGCACAAGACGCTGATCTGAGGTCTGATGGGGGCACAAGATGCTGATCTGAGGTCTGATGGGGGCACAAGACGCTGACCTGAGGTCTGATGGGGGCACAAGACGCTGACCTGAGGTCTGATGGAGGCACAAGACGCTGACGCTGACCTGAGGTCTGATGGGGGCATATTGTGTTGATCTGAGGTCTGATGGGGGCACAAGACGCTGATCTGAGGTCTGATGGGGGCACAAGACGCTGACCTGAGGTCTGATGGGGGAACAAGACGCTGATTTGAGGTCTGATGGGGGCACAATGTGTTGATCTGAGGTTTATTATCCCTGTACAGTGACATCACTGTGTGTATTATCCCTGGACTTTCACATCACTGTGTTTAGTATCCCTGTGCTGTGACATCACTGTGTTTATTATCCCTGTACGGTGACATCACTGTGTTTATTATCCTTGTACGGTGACATCACTGTGTTTATTATCTCTGTACTGTGACATCACTGTGTTTATTATCCCTGTACAGTGACATCGCTGTGTGTATTATCCCAGTGCAGGAAGAGGTAAGTGGTCTGTGTTTGTGTGTTTGTTTTTTATTTTTCAGGGTCGTGAATGCAGAGGACTACGTCGGATTCGGTGGACTACGTCGGACCAGCTTTTTTTTTTTTTAATAAAATGGTCAAACAGGGGTCTGAGGGAGTGTTTATTTCAATAAAATGTTTTATACTTGTGTGTGTGTGTATTTTTTTTACAATACTACAGTTTTAGTAATTACAGCTATCTACAGACGGCCCTGATTACTAATACTGGGCTTAGTGCTTGCCGGTATGGCAGGCCAGCACTAACCCCAACATCTATTACCTCGGCACCCACCGCCACCAGGGGTGCCGGGAAGAGCCGGGTACCCGCAGGACCGGACCTTCTAAATTGAGGGTCTGGCTCTGGGGCGGCTGCAGGCTGGTACCATTAGGCTGGGAAGGGCCAATAACCGTGTCCCTTCCCACCCTGGTAGTGCCAGGCTGCCGCTGCTGGTTGTATCTGGCTGGCGAAGGAAAAAAGGGGGGGGACCCCACGCCATTTTTTAAAAAATTATTTAATTACTTTTGTAAAAAAATGGCGTGGGGTCCCCCCCTTTTTTCCTTCGCCAGTCAGATACAACCAGCAGCGGCAGCCTGGCACTACCAGGGTGGGAAGGGACACGGGTATTGGCCCTTCCCAGCCTAATGGTACCAGCCTGCAGCCGCCCCAGAGCCACACCCTCAATTTAGAAGGTCCGGTCCTGCGGGTACCCGGCTCTTCCCGGCACCCCTGGTGGCGGTGGGTGCCGAGGTAATAGATGTTGGGGTTAGTGCTGGCCTGCCATACCGGCAAGCACTAAGCCCAGTATTAGTAATCAGGGCCGTCAGTAGATAGCCGTGATTACTAAAACTGTAGTATTGTAAAAAAAAATACACACACACAAGTATAAAACATTTTATTGAAATAAACACTCCCCCAGACCCCTGTTTGACCATTTTATTAAAAAAAAAAAAAGCTGGTCCGACGTAGTCCATCGAATCCGACGTAGTCCTCTGCATTCACGACCCTGAAAAATAGAAAACAAACACACAAACACAGACCACTTACCTCTTCCTGCACTGGGATAATACACACAGCGATGTCACTGTACAGGGATAATAAACACAGTGATGTCACAGTACAGGGATAATAAACACAGTGATGTCACAGTACAGGGATAATAAACACAGCGATGTCACTGTACAGGGATAACAAACACAGTGATGTCACAGTGCAGGGATAATAAACACAGTAATGTCACCGTACAGGGATAATAAACACAGTGATGTCACTGTACAGAGATAACAAACACAGTGATGTCACAGTACAGAGATAATAAACACAGTGATGTCACCGTACAGGGATAATAAACACAGTGATGTCAAAGTCCAGGGATAATACACACAGTGATGTCACAGTACAGGGATAACAAACACAATGATGTCACAGTACAGGGATAATAAACACAGTGATGTCACAGTACAGGGATAATAAACACTGCGATGTCACAGTCCAGGGATAATAAGCACAGTGATGTCACAGTCCAGGGATAATAAGCACAGTGATGTCACAGTCCAGGGATAATAAGCACAGTGATGTCACAGTACACCTGTGCAAACAAGGCCTGGGGGACCAAGATAAGGCTAGGGGCTACACTGAAAAGGGCCAGTGACGCACAGATAAGGAGTAAGGGGCAGGATCACAAGCAAGGTCCTGGTGGGGAAGGGGGGGTGAGGGGTGCACAGATAAGGGCCAGGGTGGCGCACACAGGGGGCAGCAGAGACAAGAACCAGAGAGGCGCAGACAAAGAGGGAGTGGGGCACAGATAAGGGCCCAGGGGCGCAGACCAGGAAGAGGCGTACAAAGACAAGGGCCAGATCCCAGGGGTGCAGACAGGGGCCAGGTAGGCACAGCCAAAGGGGCGCAGATAAGAGCCAGGGGCTGCATTGAAAGGGCCAGGGTGGTGCACAGAGCAGGGTCAAAAGCAAGGTCTGGGGGGGGGGGGTGAGGGGCGCACAGATAAGGGCCAGGGTGGCATTAATAGGTTCTTCCGAGTATCGTAATACTTTTGTACGTATCGGTATCGAACTCATAATTCTGGTATCATGACAACCCTAGTAACTTGCTTCACTTTCAACTACCTTACCCCCCGACACCTGTGTCTCGCCATTGTCCACCACCTCCTCAGACAACACTGGTAAATCCCCACTGTCAGCACACTGAGACTGCAAAAGGTCTTGCGAATTGGGGCAGAGAATGTTCTGGGGTAGCACATCAGAGAAGGGGTGACTATGGGGTTCCAGGGAGTATGTGACCACATGCAATCTCCATCCAAAAAGTCATACTGAGGCTCACCACCATGCTTCACACTGCAATCTTATTGAAAGACAGACAATCAGGGGTTCACCGCCAGGTTGTCAGGCAGCATTTTTAAGTGGGTCACCATTACCGTGTCCCTGAAAATTGCCTTGGGGTCATCACCAGACTATTGGCCAGATTTAGAAAAAAATGGTGCAATTAGGGAGCCTCAGAGGCATCCCTACATGCTGCCCCTGGTGTTTCCTATCCATTTCCAAGGTGTTTCCATCTTTTTCTGAGGTTTTCACATGTTGGGGCAAACTTGACTGTGCAGAACCTTTGGCCCCTGCAAAAATATTCGGGTCTCCCATAGACTTTAATGGGATTCGTGATTCGGCTCGAACCCACGAATCCCGCTGAAAATTTGGGCCGAATTCCGAATCCCCGAATATTTTAGGATTCGATCAACTCTACTTTAGACAGATCAGAAGAATGGAAAGCTCAATGCAGTGTGAATAAGGCTTTAGACAGATCAGAAGAACGGAAAGAACGGAAGAACGGAAAGCTCAATGCAGTTGTGAACTCAGCCTAAACTGTATACTTTGAATACATCCTGTATTCTGCAAATGTGTTCATTTCTGGCATCGGTTTGAAACTTCCTTCAAAATGGTGTCGAATTGTATGTAGTTGGCATCCATTTAATGGAATGTTTTTTTTTTCTTTTATAACGGGGAAGGGAACACTGGTTTTCATTTCTTCTCTCATAACTTATACCAATATAATCTTGCATTTGGATACATCTGCCATTTTATTTCATAATAAAAAATGTATATCTTAACCCTTTCATGCTGAAAGGTAGTTAAAACCTTCCTGCCCAGGCCATTTTTTGCTAATCTGACATGTGTCACTTCATGTGGTAATAACTTTGGAACGCTGTTACTTATCCAGGCCATTCTGAGATTGTTTTCTTGTCACATATTGTGCTTTACGATAGTAGTAAATTTGTGGCAAAATATTTTATTTTTATTTATAAAAAAATACCAAATTTAGCAAAAGTTTAGAAAAATTAGCAAATTTCCAAATTTCTATTTTTCTACTTTCAAAATACATAGTAATACCTCCAAAAATAGTTATTATTTTGCATTCCCCATATGTCTACTTTATGTTGGCATCATTTTATAAATTTTATTTTACTTTTTTCAGACGTTAGAAGGCATAGAAGCTTGGAAGCATTTTTTGGAATTTTCAACAAAATTTCCAAAACCATTTTTTAAGCACCAATTCAGATATAAAGTGATTTTGAAGGGCTTAAGTAATGGAAACCACCCATAAATGACCCCATTTTAGAAACTACACCCCTCAAATTATAAAAAACTGATGTTACAAACTTTGTTAACCCCTGAGGTGTTCCACAAGAATTAAGGGAAAATAGGGGTGAAATTTCAAAATTTCACTTTTTTGGTAGATTATTCATGTTAATAATTTTTTTCTTGCAACACAGCAAGGGTTAACAGCAAACTAAACCTCAATATACATTACGCTGATTCTGAAGTTTACAGAAATACCCCATATGTGGTGGTAAACGTCTCTATGGGTTTGTGGCAGTGGTCAGAAGGAAAGAAACGCCATACGGATTTTGGAGGCAGATTTTGCTAGAATGGTTTTTAGACACCATTTTGTAATTGAGAGACCCTGACGTACCCCTACAGTGGAAACCCTCAAAAAGTGACCCCATTTTGGAAACTACACCCTTCAAAGAATATATTAAGGGGGATACTGACCACTTTGACCCCCTAAGCGTTTTATGGAATTTGGAAACACTTGGCTGTGAAAATGAAAAGTTTAATTTCTTCCAATAAAATGTTGCTTTAACCCCAAATTTTTCATTTTCTCAAAGGTTAACAGGAGAAAAGTACCCCATAAGTTTTTCCCCATTTTCTCCTGAATACGGCAACACCCCATATGTGGTGGTAAACTGATGTGGGGTCACATGGCAGGACTCAGAACAGAAGGAGCGCCATATGGATTTTGAAGAACAGATTTTGATGGATTGGTTTGCGGGAGCCATTGATTTTTATTTTTTTGAGTTATTGTCTTATGTGGGGGCTTATTTTTTGCGAGATGAGGTGATGTTTTCATTGGTACCATTTTGGGGTACATAAGACTTTTTTATTGCTTGGTATTACACTTTTTGTGAGTCAAGGTGGAAAAAAATAGCTGTTTTGGCATAGTTTTTTTAATTTTTCTTTTACAGCATTCACCTGAGGGCGCAAATCATTTGATATTTTTATAGAGTAGGTTGTTATGAACGTGGTGATACCCAATATGTCTAACTTTTTTATTTTTGGAAAGTTTTACACATTAGATTTATTTTTGAACAGAATAAAATATTTTTTTTGTGTTGCCATTTTCTGAGAGCCATATTTTTTTTATTTTTCAGGCGATTGTCTCATGTAGGGTATCATTTTTGCGGGACAAGATGACGGTTTGATTGGTACCATTTTGGGTTAAATACGCCTTTTTAATCGCCTGCTATTACACTTTTTGTGAGGCAAGAGGGAAAAAAATGGTTGTTTTGGCATAGTTTTTTTTTTTTTTTTTGCAGCATTCACCTGGGGGGCCATCTCATGTAATATTTTTATAGAGCAGGTTGTTACGGACGTGGTGATACCCAATATGTCTAACTTTTTTATTTTTGGAAAGTTTTACACATTAGATTTATTTTTGAACCGAATAAAATCTTTTTTTTTGTGTTGCCATTTTCTGAGAGCCATATTTTTTTTATTTTTGGGGTGATTGTTTCAGGTAGGGTACCATTTTTGCGGGACAAGATGACGGTTTGATTGGTACCATTTTGGGTTAAATACGCCTTTTTGATCGCCTACTATTACACTTTTTGTGAGGCAAGAGGGGAAAAAATGGTTGTTTTGGCATAGTTTTTTTTTTTTTTGCAGCAGCAGCATTCACCTGGGAGGCCATCTCATGTAATATTTTTATAGATCAGGTTGTTACGGACGTGGCGATACCCAATATGTCTAACTTTATTATTTTTGGAAAGTTTTACACATCAGATTTATTTTTGAACAGAATAAAATCTTTTTTTTGTGTTGCCATTTTCTGAGAGCCATATTTTTTTTATTTTTCGGGCGATTGTTTCAGGTAGGGTATCATTTTTGCGGGACAAGATGACGGTTTGATTGGTACCATTTTGGGTTAAATACGCCTTTTTGATCGCCTACTATTACACTTTTTGTGAGGCAAGAGGGAAAAAAATGGTTGTTTTGGCATAGTGTTTTTTTTTTTTTTTGCAGCAGCATTCACCTGGGAGGCCATCTCATGTAATATTTTTATAGAGCAGGTTGTTACGGACGTGGCGATACCCAATATGTCTAACTTTATTATTTTTGGAAAGTTTTACACATCAGATTTATTTTTGAACAGAATAAAATCTTTTTTTGTGTTGCCATTTTCTGAGAGCCATATTTTTTTATTTTTCGGGAGATTGTCTCAGGTAGGGTATCATTTTTGCGGGACAAGATGATGGTTTGATTGGTACCATTTTGGGTTAAATACACCTTTTTGATCGCCTACTATTACACTTTTTGTGAGGCAAGAGGGAAAAAAATGGTTGTTTTGGCATATTTTTTTTTTTTTTTTGCAGCAGCATTCACCTGGGAGGCCATCTCATGTAATATTTTTATAGAGCAGGTGGTTACGGACGTGGCGATACCCAATATGTCTAACTTTTTTATTTTTGGAAAGTTTTACACATTAGATTTATTTTTGAACAGAATAAAATCTTTTTTTTGTGTTGCCATTTTCTGAGAGCCATATTTTTTTTATTCTTTGGGCGATTGTCTCAGGTAGGGTATCATTTTTGCGGGACAAGATGACGGTTTGATCGGTACCATTTTGGGTTAAATACGCCTTTTTGATCACCTGCTATTACACTTTTTGTGAGGGAAGGTGACCAAAAAATGGCTGTTTTAGCAGTTTATTTTGTTTTTGTTTTTTACTGCATTCACCTGGCGGGGTGGATGATGTGATATTTTTATAGAGCCGGTCGATACGTACGCGGCGATACCTAATATGTATACTTTTCTTTTTTCCCCTTTTTTTTACAATTTTTTTTTACTTTATTTTGTTTTTTACTTTTATTTTTTTATTTTTTTTCATGAAACTTTTATTTTTTGTATAACTTAATTTTTTTACTTTTTTCACTTTTTTTTTTTTTTTACTTTTTTTCACTTTATTTATTTATTTATTTTTTTTACACTTTTTGACTCAGACCCAGTTGGTTCTTGGAAGTCCAGTGGGTCTGAGGGCTGTATAACACACTGCAGTACACTGTATAGTGTACTGCAGTGTATTTTCATTCATAGTAAGCCTGATCAGACTCCTGCCTTTAGCAGGAGCTTGATCAGGCTTAGCTATACTATGGCAAGCCAAACGCCTGTGAAAGCGTCTGGTTGCCATGGTAACCATCGGGACGCTGCCACAGCAGAGCAGCGTCCCGATGGAGGAGGGAGGGAGCTCCCTCCCTCTGTGATCCCATCAAGCATCGGGTTGCTGCCACGGCACAGCAGCGACCCGATGGGAGAGGTAGGGAGCTCCCTCCCTGTTAACCCCTTCAATACAGCGGTCCCTATGGACCGCGGCATGGAAGGGGTTAAACGGCTGACATTGGTGCCAGCACCGATGTCAGCAGTTTCAAGCAAGAGTATCAGCTGTATGCTGATACTCTGCTTGCAAACCGCTCGGCCATCCTGAACATCGGGGAAGGCAGACAGGCAGCGCGGGTTCAAATCGCGCTGCTGCCCGCTCGCCTGTCCGCCCTGTCCCCCCCCTCCCCTCTTGGCCATCCTATTATGGGCATGAATTATGATGTTGAGGGGAGGGTGGGGGTGGATAATAAACATATTTTTAACCAAATAAAAAATTCTGGGGCTCCTCATCGTAGCCCAAAGCAGGAACATTAATCTACGTCGCTGCTGCACAAAGCCCAGCAAGCAGCGACGTAGATTAATGTTCCTGCTTTGGAACATTTATCATCGAAAGTTAATACGAGGCACTTACTAATGTATTGTGACTGTTCAAATTGCTTCCTTTGCTGGCTGGATTAACTTTTCAATTGCATTATACACTGCTTGGATCCAGAAGTTACGACCACCGCTGCAGCGCAGATACAAGGTAGCCGGGAGCTGCTGCACATATGTCCTAATGCGCAATCCCACGGTCCCGGCCACCAGAGAGGCCTCGCTCTTTCCTATAGTTTGCAAGCATGGCCACTGTCACTGGATTAAAGGGTGGTCGTAACCATGGAAATGATGAGTATATAATATAAGGGTAAAAATTAAGCGAGCAAAGGAAGCAATATGGACAATAACAATACATAAGTAGGTGTCTTGTATTAACCTTTTCTACATTATAAATGACACTTGCTGAAGTGAGACAACCCCTTTAACGGATCCACAGACCAAAATTTCAGTATAGTGAAAATAAGATATCCAGACCAACCAGACAGGCTAAATAAGATACTTTTGGTATGTGTGTGTCCTATTAAGACTGTAAAATATAAGTGAAAGCACCTTTTTTTGTTCCATAGATATAGGGATAAAAATGAAGGCACAATCAGAACATCAAACAGTAACCTCACATGCTCATGTCTTTTTTCAGGATCACATCTTGTATTCCACATTTCTACTGAACATTAGAGATGAGCGAGTAGTGTTCGATCGAGCCGGTATTCGATCGAATACTACGATATTCGGCATACTCGATTTCAATCGAGTATAACGGCGATGGCGCACTTAGAATTCGTTTCCCCTCCCACCTTCCCTGGCGCTCTTTTTCCACCAATCAACATGCAGGGGGGGTATGACAGGCACGCTGAGCACGCTGGCAGCGCGAAAACAGCGTCTACATGGATTGGCTGGAAAAACCATGTGACCTCGAATCATAAAAACTCAGCTCTTCCTGCTCGTACGCATATGCTGCGTGAACTTAGTCAGGGACAGAGGCTGGAGAAGGGACAGATAGGTTTTAGCTGTTGGACAGGCAGGAGCGTGATTAAAAGCCCTTATCAGGGCTACTACAGTGGACTTCAGTGATAGCTTTACTACAATATAGACTTTACAGAGAACGGCTGCTGTATTCAGGGATAGCTGCTGGAGTAGGGACAGAGAGAGGCATTAGTGGTGTATTAGGTGCTCTGCTACATACCAAACTATATTTGGCACTACTGTTCAGCGTTCTTTTAGGCTGAAAAACCCTGTTATATAACTAGTGTGTATATGCACCATCTGATCTGGCAGTATACGGCTGTGAATTTTATTTTATTTTTTAAATACAGTTTATTTGGCTCTAGTGTTCTGGGTTCTGTGTGCCTGCAATACCCTTTTTGTATACCAGGTGTAAATACCCACCGTCTGTTCAGTTAGTACACGGCTGTGTACTTTGAAATATACAATATCTAGGCATTTTAATAGGCCACTGTACTGTGCGTTCTCTTGCTAAATTATCTCACATACCTGGTGTAAATACCCACCGTCTGTTCAGTTACTACACGGCTGTGTACTTTGAAATATACAATATCTAGGCATTTTAATAGGCCACTGTACTGTGCGTTCTCTTGCTAAATTATCTCACATACCTGGTGTAAATACCCACCGTCTGTTCAGTTACTACACGGCTGTGTACTTTGAAATATACAATATCTAGGCATTTTAATAGGCCACTGTACTGTGCGTTCTCTTGCTAAATTATCTCACATACCTGGTGTAAATACCCACCGTCTGTTCAGTTACTACACGGCTGTGTACTTTGAAATATACAATATCTAGGCATTTTAATAGGCCACTGTACTGTGCGTTCTCTTGCTAAATTATCTCACATACCTGGTGTAAATACCCACCGTCTGTTCAGTTACTACACGGCTGTGTACTTTGAAATATACATATCTAGGCCATTTAATAGGCCACTGTACTGTGCGTTCTCTTGTTAAATTATCTCACATACCTGGTGTAAATACCCACCGTCTGTTCAGTTACTACACGGCTGTGTACTTTGAAATATACAATATCTAGGCATTTTAATAGGCCACTGTACTGTGCGTTCTCTTGTTAAATTATCTCACATACCTGGTGTAAATACCCACCGTCTGTTCTGTTACTACACGGCTGTGTACTTTGAAATATACAATATCTAGGCATTTTAATAGGCCACTGTACTGTGCGTTCTCTTGTTAAATTATCTCACATACCTGGTGTAAATACCCACCGTCTGTTCAGTTACTACACGGCTGTGTACTTTGAAATATACAATATCTAGGCATTTTAATAGGCCACTGTACTGTGCGTTCTCTTATTAAATTATCTCACATACCTGGTGTAAATACCCACCGTCTGTTCTGTTACTACACGGCTGTGTACTTTGAAATATACAATATCTAGGCCATTTAATAGGCCACTGTACTGTGCGTTTTCTTGTTAAATTATCTCACATACCTGGTGTAAATACCCACCGTCTGTTCAGTTACTACACGGCTGTGTACTTTGAAATATACAATATCTAGGCCATTTAATAGGCCACTGTACTGTGCGTTTTCTTGTTAAATTATCTCACATACCTGGTGTAAATACCCACCGTCTGTTCAGTTACTACACGGCTGTGTACTTTGAAATATACAATATCTAGGCATTTTAATAGGCCACTGTACTGTGCGTTCTCTTGCTAAATTATCTCACATACCTGGTGTAAATACCCACCGTCTGTTCTGTTACTACACGGCTGTGTACTTTGAAATATACAATATCTAGGCATTTTTAATAGGCCACTGTACTGTGCGTTCTCTTGCTAAATTATCTCACATACCTGGTGTAAATACCCACCGTCTGTTCAGTTACTACACGGCTGTGTACTTTGAAATATACAATATCTAGGCATTTTAATAGGCCACTGTACTGTGCGTTCTCTTGTTAAATTATCTCACATACCTGGTGTAAATACCCACCGTCTGTTCTGTTACTACACGGCTGTGTACTTTGAAATATACAATATCTAGGCCATTTAATAGGCCACTGTACTGTGCGTTTTCTTGTTAAATTATCTCACATACCTGGTGTAAATACCCACCGTCTGTTCAGTTACTACACGGCTGTGTACTTTGAAATATACAATATCTAGGCCATTTAATAGGCCACTGTACTGTGCGTTCTCTTGTTAAATTATCTCACATACCTGGTGTAAATACCCACCGTCTGTTCAGTTACTACACGGCTGTGTACTTTGAAATATACAATATCTAGGCATTTTAATAGGCCACTGTACTGTGCGTTCTCTTGTTAAATTATCTCACATACCTGGTGTAAATACCCACCGTCTGTTCTGTTACTACACGGCTGTGTACTTTGAAATATACAATATCTAGGCATTTTAATAGGCCACTGTACTGTGCGTTCTCTTGTTAAATTATCTCACATACCTGGTGTAAAAACCCACCGTCTGTTCAGTTACTACACGGCTGTGTACTTTGAAATATACAATATCTAGGCATTTTAATAGGCCACTGTACTGTGCGTTCTCTTGTTAAATTATCTCACATACCTGGTGTAAATACCCACCGTCTGTTCTGTTACTACACGGCTTGTGTACTTTGAAATATACAATATCTAGGCCATTTAATAGGCCACTGTACTGTGCGTTTTCTTGTTAAATTATCTCACATACCTGGTGTAAATACCCACCGTCTGTTCAGTTACTACACGGCTGTGTACTTTGAAATATACAATATCTAGGCCATTTAATAGGCCACTGTACTGTGCGTTTTCTTGTTAAATTATCTCACATACCTGGTGTAAATACCCACCGTCTGTTCAGTTACTACACGGCTGTGTACTTTGAAATATACAATATCTAGGCATTTTAATAGGCCACTGTACTGTGCGTTCTCTTGCTAAATTATCTCACATACCTGGTGTAAATACCCACCGTCTGTTCTGTTACTACACGGCTGTGTACTTTGAAATATACAATATCTAGGCATTTTAATAGGCCACTGTTACTGTGCGTTCTCTTGCTAAATTATCTCACATACCTGGTGTAAATACCCACCGTCTGTTCAGTTTACTACACGGCTGTGTACTTTGAAATATACAATATCTAGGCCATTTAATAGGCCACTGTACTGTGCGTTTTCTTGTTAAATTATCTCACATACCTGGTGTAAAATACCCACCGTCTGTTCTGTTACTACACGGCTGTGTACTTTGAAATATACATATCTAGGCCATTTAATAGGCCACTGTACTGTGCGTTTTCTTGTTAAATTATCTCACATACCTGGTGTAAATACCCACCGTCTGTTCAGTTACTACACGGCTGTGTACTTTGAAATATACAATATCTAGGCCATTTAATAGGCCACTGTACTGTGCGTTTTCTTGTTAAAATTATCTCACATACCTGGTGTAAATACCCACCGTCTGTTCAGTTACTACACGGCTGTGTACTTTGAAATATACAATATCTAGGCCATTTAATAGGCACTGTACTGTGCGTTTCTCTTGCTAAATTATCTCACATACCTGGTGTAAATACCCACCGTCTGTTCAGTTACTACACGGCTGTGTACTTTGAAATTATACAAATATCTAGGCATTTTAATAGGCCACTGTACTGTGCGTTCTCTTGCTAAATTATCTCACATACCTGGTTGTAAATACCCACCGTCTGTTCAGTTACTACACGGCTGTGTACTTTGAAATATACAATTCTAGGCATTTTAATAGGCCACTGTACTGTGCGTTCTCTTGTTAAATTATCTCACATACCTGGTGTAAATACCCACCGTCTGTTCTGTTACTACACGGCTGTGTACTTTGAAATATACAATATCTAGGCCATTTAATAGGCCACTGTACTGTGCGTTTTCTTGTTAAATTATCTCACATACCTGGTGTAAATACCCACCGTCTGTTCTGTTACTACACGGCTGTGTACTTTGAAATATACAATATCTAGGCCATTTAATAGGCCACTGTACTGTGCGTTCTCTTGTTAAATTATCTCACATACCTGGTGTAAATACCCACCGTCTGTTCAGTTACTACACGGCTGTTGTACTTTGAAAATATACAATATCTAGGCCTTTTAATAGGCCACTGTACTGTGCGTTCTCTTGTAAATTATCTCACATACCTGGTGTAAATACCCACCGTCTGTTCTGTTACTACACGGCTTGTTACTTTGAAATATACAA
>ONZH01028544.1:0-22578 GCA_900303285.1 Rhinella marina
GTACTCCTACAGAGGACTTGAGCTGCCAAAAACATATGGAGACACCAATCCAAAGAAATTATTTTGAAAACTATGCCCCTCAAGAAATGTGTCCAACGAAATAGTAAAAATTTTAACCTCACATGTGTATCACAGAAGTTATGAACACTAGGTATGAAAGTGAAAAAAATGTCCTTTTTTTCCGATAAAATTTGGGTTTAGTGCCAAATGTTTAATTTTCATACGGGTAATAGGAGTAAATGCACCCCAAAATGGGCACAGAGCAGGTTTGAGAATGGAAGGAGGGCAGATTTTGCTGGAATAGTTGTCAGGCTCCATTTCACCTTTGCAGAGACCCTGAGGTACTTTGAGGTGAAATAAAAAAAATAAATAAAAAAAAAGTGATCCCATTTTAGAAACCAAAGTAAATGTAGAAATCCACAGCACTCTTTCATTTGTTGCAGACCAATGTGATTTTTATTGCAAAATCATTGTGGTAATTCACAGCAATGGCGACGTTTCGGCTACAGACAGCCTTTCTCAAGCCTTGGCTTGAGAAAGGCTGTCTGTAGCCGAAACGTCGCCATTGCTGTGAATTACCACAATGATTTTGCAATAAAAATCACATTGGTCTGCAACAAATGAAAGAGTGCTGTGGATTTCTACATTTACTTTGGATTACTACGGGACCATAAAGCCAGGACCCGAGTTCCACGTGCACCACTATATCCCACCCAGAGGAGGATATCGACATGGTTTTTTGAAAAAAACCTCCTTGTAGGTACAGCAGTGCTGCTTCTACCCATGTTTTCCATTACCCATTTTAGAAACCACACCCTCAAGGAATTTACCAAGAGATTTAGTGAGCAAGTTTACCTGACAGATGTTTTGAGGTACAGTAGGTAAAGCTGATGTGAATTGTGAATTGCAATTGTTATGCCATTGCAGTGTCCAGTGTGTTGTGTCCTGTGTATACCAGTGTTTCCTGGTTTTGGAAACACCCTATAGGTGGCCCTAATCTTTTGTCTGGACACTTGACAGGGGTAGAAGAGTAAAAAATTACCATAAACATTTGAAGTCTAATGTAGTGATTTACACAGCTGATGCTGACAACTGTAGAGGCCCTGGGGTGAAATAATAAATTGAACCTCCAAGAAGTGACCACTTAAACCTTCAGGGTATTTACCAAGTGGTGAAGTGAGCATTTTGACCCAAGAGGTTTTTTGTGGGAATTAATTTGCAACTTTCCAGGGCTCAAAATGGAAAGACCATCTTTTGAAATTTGGATTTTGATGAATTGGTTTATTGGTGCCCTGTGGATTTTGAAAAGACTCTGAGGTGCTAGTACAGTGGAAACTCACAAGATGTGACCCCATTATGGAAACTGCACCTATTAGGGTATTCAATAAGACTTGTTCTTGTCTGGGGTTTTACTGCTATTTCAGGACATATGTAAACTGTTCAGAATACGTCAGGGTTAGTGATGAGCGAGCATGCTCGGTCGAATGCGGTATTTGGCCGAGCATGGTGTTGCTCGGGACCATGCAGTGCTCGGCCGAACACCGCGTGTGCTCGAGCGCCATGCTCGAGTCCCCTCCCCGCACGTTTCTTGGATGTTACGCAGCCAATCAGCATGCGGGGAGGTTCTTCCATTCACTGTAATGCCGTAGCCATGTTGGCTACTGGCATTACAGTGATTGGCTGGCAGGGAACGCGTCAGCGGGTGCTATATAGCACCTGGTGACATGTGACCCGGCTCAGTCTTAGTCAGGGAGAGCTGCTGCAAGGAGGGACAGATAGTGTAGGGATAGGAATTTGTTAGGCAGGGTTAGATTTTACGTTTTAAAAGACCCAAAAGTCCTTTTAAGGACTATTGTTTCATCTGGCTGCAATATTGTTTTTTTTTGGAGGGGGGCAAAAATTACGCAAGTTTGCGTGACCTAAACAACACCTGCGCAGCATGTGCTGTATAACTTTTGTGTATTCCAAATACCTGACATCCGGTGTATTGTTTTCTGCTGCTAATCAAGGCGACATTACCTGCACTGCGTCTGCTGTATAACGTTTGCGCAAGGAGGGACAGATAGTGTAGGGATAGGATTTGGCTAAGCAGGGCTAGTTGTTCTGTTTACAAGACCCAAAAGTCCTTTTAAGGACTATTGTTATATCTGGCTGCAATATTTTTCTTCTTTTGGGGCAAAAATTGCGCTTAAATTGACCTTAACACCACCTGCGCAGCGTGTGCATTTTAACGTTTCTGTATCCTAAATACCTGACATACGGTGTCATTTTTTTCTGATGCTAATCAAGGCGACATTACCTGTGCTGTGTGTGCATTATAACGTTTCTGTATCCTAAATACCTGGCATCTGGTGTCATTTTTTTCTGCCGCTGATCAAGGCGACATTACCTGTGCTGCGTGTGTAGTATAACGTTTGTGTACGTTAAATACCTTAAATCCAGTGTATTTTTTTCTGCCACTAATCAAGGCGACATTACCTGTGCTGCGTGTGCATCATAACGTTTCTGTATCCTAAATACCTGAAATCTGGTGTCATTTTTTTCTGTCGCTAATCAAGGTGATATTACCTGTGCTACGTCTGCTGTATAACGTTTGCGCAAGGAGGGACAGATAGTGTAGGGATAGGATTTGGCTAGGCAGGGCTAATTGTTCTGTTTAAAAAACCCAAAAGTCCTTTCAAGGACTATTGTTACATCTGGCTGCAATATTTTTTATTTCTTTTGGGGCAAAAATTGCGCAAGTTTGCCTGACCTTAACACCACCTGCGCAGCGTGTGCATTATAACGTTTCTGTATCCTAAATACCTGACATCTGGTGTCATTTTTTTCTGCCGCTAAACAAGGTGAAATTACCTGTGCTGCGTGTGCATTATAACGTTTCTGTAACCTAAATACCTGAAATCCAGTGTGTTTTTTTTGGCCGCTAATCAAGGCGACATTACCTGTGCTGTGTGTGCAGTATAACGTTTGTAGCAAAAAGCAAACAAACTGCAGCGCTCACCTGCACATCCAGCAGAGGAAGCACGGACAGGGCCTGGATCCGGCCACATCCAAATGGACAAGAAAAGTAAAGTCCAGCTTCCGTATAAAATGCTTGCGTCTTTATTAATAGCGGTAAAAGCCAAACAAGTAGTACATGGACGGTCTACGTGTTTCGGACCCCTACATCACGGTCCTTATTCATGACACACCACAGAGTGAATGAATCACAGTATTTAAAACATAGTAGTCCCAATCACACCCAGGAATCAAGATCACATGACTCCTGTGATGGGAGGCACCTGTTATACATAGAAGAAACAGACATGAAGTGCAAACCCTTCACCTATATTGCAAATTCTTATTCAGACCAGATGGGAAACAAGTTCCCATCTCAAACATCTAATATGCTTCCCTGCTCAAGAGTTTCTGTTTGTGGTCGCCTCCCCTGACTGGGAAGGTAACCCTTTCTATACCTTGAGCTACAAAAGCCACAGTATCCCCTTTGTGAACTGTAGCAAAGTGAAAGCTCACCGCAGAGACATTCCGTTTCCTGTAGTGAGGAATATCTGATAAATGTTTGCGAATCCTTGCCTTGATTTGTTTAGTGGTGCATCCCACATATTGAAGGGAACATGTTCTACATGTAATCAGATAAACTGCAAACTCAGTGTTACAATTTAAATACTGTCTAATGGTATAACTTTTGGCAGTAGCTGTAGAGGTGAATTTTTGGCCTGTTTGCATATGGTTGCAACATATACATTTTTTACTGCCACATTTGTAACTGCCCCTGCAAGTTAACCACACTGGTTGTTTGACAGTTTTATCCTGAAACAAACTTGGACTGATTTAACTCCCCAGCGTAGGAGCCTTGCGTGGTTCATATTTAACCCCCGCTGCAACCACATCCTTCCACTCACTGTCATAATTGAGTACTGGTAAGTGTCGCTGTATTATATTACATATTGCTCTGTACTCCTGACTGAAACCAGTAACAAAAATGGGCGGTTTGTTATTTCTTTTAGCATTTATAGCTCTTATTTTAGTTTTTCTTTATATGTTTTTTGAAAACAAGGAAACAATAGAGAATGTCTGTTAAGAGTACGCCCATTGTTTGGAGCTGTCAATAGCATGGGCCATATAGTTTCTTCTTAACAGTCTATCCCTGATCTTTTCCGCTTCTAATAAAAAGGTAGATACATTAGAACAATTGTGCCTAGCCCTTATCATTTCCCCCCTGGGTATATTTCTAGTGACATGTGATGGGTGGCAGGATGTGGAAAGGAGTATGGTGGTACCTGCAGTGTTTTTTCTGTAAGTGGATCCTGGATTCTATGTGATCCCCCAGAAGATGCAAGTCCAAAAAATCGATCGAATCAGTTCCTCCATGCACATCAAATCGCAGGGAGTCAAAGCATTGATTCAAAAAATCACTAAATGCTGTTAAATCCGATGGTTCACCTTTCCATATAATCAATATATCGTCGATATAATGACCATACCATTTGATGTGCTGGAAGAACGGATTAGTATCGACATAAATATACTGTTTTTCCCACCAAGCCATAAAAATGTTGGCTATGGACGGTGAGAATTTGGCCCCCATAGATACTCCTGAGACCTGGAGATAAAAATCCCCATTAAACATAAAAAAATTATGTCTCAATAAAAAATCAATTACTGTACAAATATAATACTGAAGTTCCAAGGTATAGTTTCTAAAAACCAACATAAAGCTTGAATTGCCATCTGGTGGGGGATATTTGTATATAGTGATACTATATCAGCAGTGAGCCATATATATTCATTACTCCATGGGAACACATCAAAAAACTGTAAAACCGCACGGGTATCTTTTTAAGAAACCCAGTATATGAGGGACCAGAGGTTGAAGGAGGGAATCCACCCATTCTGATAACCTTTCTGAAAATGAGCCAATGCCCGCTACAATTGGCCTCATTGGGGGTGGAAAACCCACCTTATGAACCTTTGGTAAGGCATGAAAGATAGAAATTATAGGGTATTCTACAAAAAAAATATTCCATATCCTTTTTGCTTAAAATGCCTAATGAAAAACCTTGATGCAAAATATCCTGCAGTTTCTGTTGATAAAGTGGGAGCGGGTTGCTGCTGAGATGGGAATAAACAGTATTGTCACTCAGCACATTTAATATTTGTTGTTTATAGATAAAAGTATCCAAAAGCACTACCACACCCCCTTTTCCTCTTCCCTGATTATGAGGTCAGGTCTATTTTCAAGTTCCCTTAATGCCTGATATTCTTCAGATGACATATTATTTTTATTTTTATTCCTAATGATATTTTCATGCTATTGACAGCGCCAAACAATGGGCGTTATCTCTTAACAGACAATCTCTATTGTTTCCCTGTTTTCAAAAAACATATAACGAAAAAACTAAAATAAGGGCTATAAATGCTAAAAGAAATAACAACCCGACCATTTTTGTTACTGGTTTCAGTCAGGAGTACCGAGCAATATGTAATATAATATGGCGACACTTACCAGTACTCAGTTATGAGTGAGTGGAAGGATGTGGTTGCAGCGGGGGTTAAATATGAACCACGCAAGGCTCCTATGCTGGGGAGTAAAATCAGTCCCAGGATAAAACTGTCAAACAACCAGTGTGGTTAACTTGCAGGGGCAGTTACAAATGTGGCCAAAAATTCACCTCTACAGCTACTGCCAAAAGTTATATCATTAGACAGTATTTAAATTGTAACACTGAGTTTGCAGTTTATCTGATTACATGTAGAACATGTTCCCTTCAATATGTGGGATGCACCACTAATCAAATCAAGGCAAGGATTCGCAAACATTTATCAGATATTCCTCACTACAGGAAACGGAATGTCTCTGTGGTGAGCTTTCACTTTGCTACCGTTCACAAAGGGGATACTGCGGCTTTTGTAGCTCAAGGTATAGAAAGGGTTACCTTCCCAGTCAGGGGAAGCGACCACAAACAGAAACTCTTGAGCAGGGAAGCATATTGGATGTTTGAGATGGGAACTTGTTTCCCATCTGGTCTGAATAAGAAACATGATTTAATTTTGCAATATAGGTGAAGGGTTTGTACTTCAGGTCTGTTTTTTCTATGTATAACAGGTGCCTCCCATCACAAGAGTCACGTGATCTTGATTCCTGGTTCCTCCCATCACAGGAGTCATGTGATCTTGAATCACTGGGTGTGATTGGGACTACTATGTTTTAAATACTGTTTCATTCACTCTGTGGTGTGTTATGAATAAGGACCATTATGTAGGGGTCCGAAAAGCGTAGACCGTCCATGTACTACTTGTTTGGCTTTTACCACTATTAATAAAGATGCAAGCATTTTAATACGGA
Organism: Rhinella marina; assembly: GCA_900303285.1. Classification (NCBI taxonomy): domain Eukaryota; kingdom Metazoa; phylum Chordata; class Amphibia; order Anura; family Bufonidae; genus Rhinella; species Rhinella marina. Next base: position 6,347 of record ONZH01028544.1, read on the forward strand.
AGCTGGACTTTACTTTTCTTTTCCAGTATAACGTTTGTGTACCCTAAATACGTGACATCTGGTGTAATTTTTTCTGCCGCTAATCAAGGCGACATTACCTGCGCTGCATCTGCTGTTTAACGTTTGTGTATCCTAAATATTTTTGACATTCAGTCAAATTTATTCTGCTGTTGGTGACAACAACATTACCTGTGCTGCGTCTGCTGTTTAACGTTTGTGTATCGTAAATATTTCTGACATTTGGTGAAATTTTTCCTGCTGTTGGTGACAGCGACATTACCTGCGCTGCGTTTGCTGTTTAACGTTTGTGTATCGTAAATATTTCTGACATTCGGTGAAATTTTTCCTGCTGTTGGTGACAGCGACATTACCTGCGCTGCGTCTGCTGTTTAACGTTTGTGTACCCTAAATATTTCTGACATTCTGTGAAATGTTTCTACTCATTCACTTAAAATAAATCTGCGCTACTGTACTTGTGACAAACTTGCATGCATACCATTTAATATGCGCAAGGCGAGCAGTAAGGGACAGGGAAGTGGGTGTGCTGCTGATGGTGCACGCAGAGGCCATGGCTCTGGGCGTGGTGAAACTGTGCCTGCTGGTAGAGCACAAGAAACAAAGTCATCCAAAACTCCTAGCTTCATGTCCCAGTTTGCAGGGCGGTGCAAGACACCACTCTTGACGCCAGACTAATGCGACCAAGTAGTCGTTTGGATTGCAGCAGTTAATGCTTCCAGTCGGTTAAGCACCACCCTCTCTTCCACAAAATCCAGTCTCAGTAGCCAAGAGTCTGGTCAACAAAATCCTCAACCTGATCCTCCTTCCTCCCACCATGCAGAGTCTGGGCAAACAAGTGATCTCACACTTGGATATTCTGAAGAGCTTTTTTCATTGCCGTTCCTTGATTTGGGCCTCTCACCAAGCCCGCTTGAAGAGGGACATGAGGAGATGTTGTGCCCTGATTCCCAAACTCATGAGCATCCACAGTCTGAAGAAGATGACGGTGGGGAACGGCAATTAGTGTCTGACGAGGTGCATGATGATGATGAGAAACCGTTGCCAATAAGTCAAGGGCAATTAGTGTCTCAAGACACAGTTATGTCAAGTTCTTGTTAGGTCACCATGTAAGGAGGAGGACCAGAGTGAGGAAGTGGAAGAGGAGGTGGTGGACTATGAAATCGCTGACCCAACCTGGGAAGGTGGCAAGCTGAGCGAGGACAGCAGTACAGAGGGGGAGGGATCCGCAGCACCACAACAGGCTGGAAGAGGCAGTGGGGTGACAAAAGGGAGAAGGCAGGCCACGCCAACCAGGCCCACAACTGTTCCCCGGTAAACCCCCTTGCAGGAATCTCCCTTGCCAAGGGGTAGGTGTTCCGCAGTCTTGTGCTTTTTTTAGGAAAGTGCTGACGATAAAAGAATTGTAACTTGCAACCTGTGCCGTACCAAAATGAGCAGGGGTGTGAACACTAGCAACCTGACCACCACCAGCATGATCCTCCACATGGCAGCAAAGCACCCTAATAGGTGGGCAGAACGCCTAGGTCCATGATCGGTGTCTGCGGGTCACACAACTGCCTCCTCTTCCCCTGTTTTACGTGCTGTCCAAGACGCAGGCCCAGATGCCTCCCACCCTGCACCTGGACCTTCGCAAGCAACATCAGCGAGCACGTTCACTTCAGTGTACCAGCGCAGCGTACAGATGTCCATACCCCAGGCCTTTGAACAAAAGCGCAAATACCCAGCCACCCACCCACAGGCCATAGCACTAAATGCACACCTTTGCAAATTGCTGGCGCTAGAAATGTTGCCATTTAGGCTTGTGGGCACTGAGGCTTTTTGCAGTCTGATGGTGGTGGCTATCCCTCATTACTCAGTACCTAGCCGCCACTATTTTTGCTGGTGTGCCGTCACCGCCTTACACCAGCATGTGTCCCGTAACATAACCCGTGCCCTGACCAATGCAGTTACTGGGAAGTTCCACTTAACGACTGACACATGGACAAGTGGTTTTGGCCAGGGATGCTACATTTCCCTGACGGCACACTGGGTGAACGTTGTGGAGGCTGTGAGCGAGACGTACCCTGGGATGGCTTAGGTGCTACCGACACCAAGGATTGCGGGCCCTACTTCCATCAGGATTTCCGCCACCACCTTCATTAGTGGCTGCAACCCCTCCTCCTCCACTTACACTGCAGAATTCTCATCTTGCAACACCAGTCAGACTTCAGTCAGTAGCTGGAAGCAGTGTAGCACTGCAGTGGGGAAGTGGAAAAAGGCTGTGCTGAAACTTATTTGCTTAGGTGACAAAAAGCACACGGCCGGAGAGCTGTGGCAGGGCATAAGGGACCAGGCTGAGCTGTGGCTCTCGCCACTCAACCTACAACCATGGTTGTGTCTGATAATGGCCGCAACTTGGTGGCGGCTTTGGAGCTCGGCAACCTCACATACATGCCCATGTCTACAACTAAGTTGTTCAGCGGTTTCTCAAAATCTACCCCAATTTGCCTGAGCTACAGGTGAAGGTGCACCGCCTGTGTGCCCATTTCCGAAAGTGACCTACAGCTTCAGCCGGTCTGGCAACGCTGAAGCAGCACTTGCACTTACCAGCTCACCGACTGCTGTTCAACCTGAGCATGCGCTGGAACTCCACATTCCACATTTTGGGCAGGCTTTGTGAGCAGCAGAGGGCTGTAGTGGAATACCAGCTGCAACACGGTCGGTGCCTTTCCAGTCAGCTTCCGCTCTTCACAAGCCACGAGTGGGCATTGATGTCTGACCTCTGTGAGGTTTTACAAAACTTTGATGAATCTACACAGATGGTGAACGGCGATAATGCTATTATCAGAGTAACTAATACTAAAACGCTCACTGCTCACAATAAAGGCGGACGCTTTGCATGTGGAAGAGGTGGAAATGGGGGAAGACACTACACAGGGTGATAGCTAGACCACCCTCAGTTCATTTTCTCAGCGCGAAATGGAGCAGGAGGAGGAGCAGGAGACGGTTGCCACCGCTACAGAGGGTAGTACCCATAGTAGGTTTATTCCATCTCTTCGGCGTGGATGGGCCGAAGAGGAGGAAGAGGACGAGGAGATTGAGAGTTATCCTCCTAGTGAGGAGAGCGAAGCCTTGTCTGTTGGGACTTTGGTACACATGGCTGACTTTATGCTATGCTGCATTTGCCGTGACCCTCGCGTTATACGCATTTTAGCCAACACCAATTACTGGATGTTCACCCTTCTAGACCCCCGCTACAAAGAGAACTTCTCATGTCTTAATCATCTGGTGAAGAGGACTAGCAAAATGGTGCAATACCAGAAAAATTGCTCCAAAAATTTCCCGTTGACAACGCAGGCGGCAGAGTATGTAGTTCCTTGGGCACCCGAGGAGGGGAGCCGAGGGGACACACAGCAGTTCTAACAGAGGCAGGGCGACACTCTCCAAGCCCTGGGACAGTTTCATGAAACCCCGCCAGCACCCTAACCCTGATGAGAGGCCTAGTATCACAAGGTTTTGGAAGATGGTGAAGGAGTACCTAGCTGACCATGTCAACGTCCTCAGTGATCCCTCTGTGCCTTATAATTATTGGGTGTCTAAGCTGCACACGTGACACAAACTGGTGCTCTACGCCTTGGAGATGCTGGCCTACCCTGCCGCCAACATTTTGTCAGAGTGGGTATTTAGTGCTGCTGGGGGCATAATAACTGATAAACGCATCCGCCTGTCAACTAAAAATGCTGACAGGTTGACGCTTATCAAAATGAACAAGGCCTGGATTGTCCCTGACTTCTCTACTCCACCAGAGGAAAGCGGCTGAACATGAAGGAACTCTAAATGTGGCTTTTAGGGTTTATTGAATACACTGTATTCCCATGTACCCCTTCTTCTTCTCGTCCTCTTCCTCCTCATCCTCCATCATATCAAACTGCTTATTAGGCTGCCCTCAACGTTCACCAGCAGGCCCTCACCTTTGATTTTTAAAACGATCACCAGCAGGCCTTCACCTCTAATTTTTAAGACAGTCACCAACAGGCACTCACCTCTAATTTTTAAGACGGTCACCATCAGGCCCTCACCCATAAATTTTTAGATGGTCAGCTCAGCATCAGGCCCTCAACAGTGATTTTTTAGATGGTCAGCTCAACAGCATGCCCTCACCCATAATTTTTTAGATGGTCCGCTCAGCAGCAGGCCCTCAACCATGATTTTTTAGATGGTCAGCTCAGCAGAAGGCCCTCAACCATGATTTTTTAGACGGTCAGCTCAGCAGCAGGCCCTCAACCACAATTTTTTAGATGATCAGCTCAGCAGCAGGCCCTCAACCATAATTTTTTAGACGGTCAGCTCAGCAGCAGGCCCTCAACCATAATTTTTTAGACGGTCAGCTCAGTAGCAGGCCCTCACCCATAATTTTTTAAATGGTCAGCTCAGCAGCAAACACTCGCCCCTAATGTTTTAGACGGTCAGATGAGCAGCAGGTACTCGTCCCTAATGTTGTAGACGGTCAGATGAGCAGCAGGCACTCCCCCCCCTAATGTTTTAGATGGTCAGATCAGCAGCAGGCACTCGCCCCTAATGTTTTAGACAGTCAGCTCAGCAGCAGACCCTCACCCCTAATGTTTTTGAGTGTCAGCAGCAGGCCATCAATCATAATTTTTTAAGGGTGTGTCTGATGCCCTACTTTATGTGTAATAAAGGGTTTATTGGAGTGCCTGTTCCTTGTAATTTTTGGCAGCACTTGCGCTTTATATACAAGTAAATATATGTTTCCTAACAATATTTCCTCTAAAATCAAAGTTATCTTTGATTTTGGTGGGTATTTTTGTTATTCCGTAAAAGTGGCGTAATACTCGGACAACATCGTTCACAGCAGCGAATTTGGAGTCCAAGATGCATCCAGACATCCTCCCAATGCTTTTTCCAAACCATTTCAGTGTTGTTTCCATCATTTTTTCACCTTTCCCTATGAACCAGACACCCTACCCTCTTCAGAGCAGGGGGTGCCTGGTTTAGTGCTCTGATTCTCCCATTGACTTCAATTGTGCTCGGTAGAGCACTCAAGCACCACCTAGTGTTCTACCCGAGCACTATGGTGCTCGATCAACACTAGACAGGGTGTAATATTTATTTTTGGTTAGGATAGATAAAAAGTATTAATTCTGCCAATTATTTTTCTGGAATTAGTTACCATTTTCATTGGTTCTATTTCGGGATACATACAACTTTTTGATCACTTCTAGTGTTTGGGAGGCAGGATAAGGTAAAAACAGCAATTCCACCATTGTTTTTTTGGGTTTCATTTTTACATTATTGATAAGGAGAGTATTGCTTGTTTTTTTTTCCATTTAACCCATTCCCATATACAGTATGAAAATGCAATCCTACCACACACTAACGTTCTCAATGATTAATATGTATATTTTGCATACTTGAAGCTTAATACCGAGTCAGGAAATACTTAACACTAAGTCCTTAAGTCCTTAGTGTTTGGTTCCTGTGTAAAACAATAATTTGTACCTGCAGTATTCACAACAGGCCCATTTTCTCAATTGCCATAATGATTGTTTTCCTGCTCTTTCTTTTTCACTGAAGATATTGTTTATTTCAGATTCTGTCTAGCACTGTGCTCTACTTAAGCCTTCAAACGAATGCATACAAAGTCTTTTCCTTTCCCTGTTTGTCTTTGCTTAAGTAAGGAGAGTGGGAATCAATAGAGTATCGACAATACTCTGGTCACATACCTTAGGCAGCAGGTGACGTGTGTTTTTTATTCTTGTCATTACAATCTTGTGCACCAAACTTCAAGTCTTTAAATATCTATATCTGAACACGCCAGGTCAACCTTAGGCACCTTCTGTATTTTAGATTCTTCTGTTTGCATCTGAGATAGTGGATCAAAATAACTTTGACTAATTGCTTTGGTTGGAGAAGCTGTAACATTTTATTTTTTTTTACTAATTTGTACCAGGTGAAAAATGAATGTTCTTTATTTCTAGAAAAGAATAAACTATTACAACTAGGTTGGTAAATGATGCCATTTATAAGATTAATGAAGGTTTGTAAAAGCTAATGTTTTATATTATTAAAAGGACGTCAGATAGAATGGGGTATTTTTTAAACTTAATTTTCATAGAAAACCTTTTAAAATATTTTAAGCTTCTTTTTCAGTTTGCCAGTATCATGCATTTGAAAGTTAAAAGCAAAATCTTGTCCTCCTGTAGCAGTCAGCACAGAGAGATAAAACTCCTATACGTATAGGTATTCCATTACTTGGGTATATTAGACGGCAGATTTTCTGCCCAATGATAGCTAACAAGCATTTGTAGTAACATTCATTAGCGATCATCTGGCAGCCTAATACTGCCGCCGATTGCACAATGAATGAGCAAATGCTTGTTCATAAGGCAAACCTGCTGCATGCTGTAAAGATCAAGATTTGTTGGCAACCGATCACACTGTCTAATTATGATCTGCTGCCGGCAAACCACTGTAGAGCATGGGGGCGAATGATGGCATGTTATCTGTTAGTAAAATAGTAGATTACTAGAATATGGATAACAGTATGGCAGCCCTATTGTTTGTTGATATGCTTATATAAAGATGTCCACAGAAGAGCATAGCACTTATCAGTGTAATGTGTGATGTTCTAATTGAGTCACTCATCCCCTACCTTTCTAAACACTGTTAAAGGCAGGGGCGTTGCTAGGGTCTCAAAAGATCCAGAGCCCAAGCCCCAATGCATATGGCCCAGTTCTCTACGTTGACCAACGCCCAAACCCCCCCCCGCAAACAATAGCACCAAAGACATTTTGCTTTAATAGCTATACAGCAGCACATACCTGTCACATCCAGGGCCTCCAGGTGACGTCTCCTCTGATGTAGATCTTCTCTGTCATCATCTTCTCCATTCGGTCCGGACAACTTCTCTCAGCCGCATCGTCTCTGCAGAGTGTGACATACAGACATCTTAGCTTCCTCAATTTTCTGTACCCTCAAATACTATCATGAAGAAATATCAGTGCTCCCATAGTAATAGTGCTCCTCATTGTCCCATCAATAGTAATTCCCTTCTAGAATGCCCTCATTAGTAATACTGCCCTTACAGTGTCCCCAACAGTGATAATGCTCCCCAAGAGTGCCCTCATTAGTAGAAGAGCCCACCAGTATTAATAATGCCCTTACAGAGCCCCCAGTAGAAATAAGGCCCCCTATTGTTTCCCCAGTGGTAATAAAGCTCCCTACAGACCCCTCAGCAGTAATAAGTGCTCCTAGTACAAATAAGGCGGATCTATAAGTCTCTCCTATAGAGCCCCCAGTAGTACTAAGAATGCCTAATGTCCCCTGGATTTAAAATGCCCCCCACAGTGCCCCCAGTATTTATATCGTCCCCTACTGTTATAATGCTCGACCTGAAGTGCTCCCAGTATTTATATTGCCCCCTACTGTTATAATGCTTGCCCTGAAGTGCCCCCAGTATTTATAATGCTCACCCTGAAGTGCCCCCTGTAGTTATATTACTCTGTTTACTGTCCTCAGAAATAATAATTCCTCAGCCCCTCCCCCATACAGTCCCATGTAAACATTATTTCCCTCCCTCCGCCCTAGAGTCTCAAGTAAATACCATCACACCATCTCTCCAATCCCCTCCTATATACAGTACCATGTAAATAACATCCCTCTATATCTACATCCCCCTCCAAAATACAGTCCCATGTAAATAACATCACACCATCTCTCCTGCTCCCTTCAACATACAGTCCGAAGTAAATAAAATCACTCCCTCAACTTTCAGTCCCATGTAAATAACGTCACTCCACCCCACTATCCCATGTAAATAACTTCCCTCCCTTCAGCCCTAACATACAGTCCCAGTTAAATAACTACAACTCCCAGCATTGCTCTGTCTCTCCCTTCACTTACCTCTACTCATGTAGCAGACATCACCACTGCTTCTTCCTAGGAATTCTCTTCACTGCTGAGCCATCCTCTCCTGCACTGGTCACATGATGGTGAGATCATCCAAGATCCTTTTCAGCTACTGCATGCAGAACTAATCACATGACCTGTGATGTCATCACAGGTCCTTTAGATCTTGCAGTGCATTAGATTCAATTGTATTGCCATCCTGAGGAATGCCATCCGAATGTTTGTATCGGATGGCAATTGTATTGCCATCCGAATGTTTTAGCCTAGCAATGCCCCTGGTGAAAGGCTTAACTGAGAAAATTAAGTGGGACTATTTGCCACTGAACTGGATAGTAGTAGTAGTAGTAGGTGTAGTAGGTGTAGTAGTAGTAGTAGTAGTAGTAGTAGTAGTAGTAGTAGGTGTAGTAGTAGTAGTAGTAGTAGTAGTAGGTGTAAATTGAACACTGGGTATTAACAAGATAGGTGAATTCCCTGAAATTCATTTAGTTTCTTATTTTATAACCCTTTTCAAGCTCTTTAACTTGAAGATAACAGTAATCGCACAGTGACAGTGTATATAACTATGTGTAAATGCATGGCCGCAGTAAAGTACAGTATAGACCAAAAGTTTGGACACACCTTCTCATTCAAAGAGTTTTCTGTATTTTCATGACTATGAAAATTGTAGATTCACACTGAAGGCATCAAAACTATGAATTAACACATGTGGAATTATATACTTAACAAAAAAGTGTGAAACAACTGAAAATATGTCTTATATTCTAGGTTCTTCAAAGTAGCCACCTTTTGCTTTGATTACTGCTTTGCACACTCTTGGCATTCTCTTGATGAGCTTCAAGAGGTAGTCATCTGAAATGGTATTCAAACAGTCTTGAAGGAGTTCCCAGAGATGCTTAGCACTTTTTGGCCCTTTTGCCTTCACTTCTGCTTGTTGCCTGTCCTTAGCAGTGGTTTCCTAGCAGCTATTTTACCATGAAGGCCTGCTGCACACAGTCTCCTCTTAACAGTTGTTGTAGAGATGTGTCTGCTGCTAGAACTCTGTGTGGCATTGACCTGGTCTCTAATCTGAGCTGCTGTTAACCTGCGATTTCTGAGGCTGGTACAGTTTCTGAGGACAATGTTTGACCATCATTTATTTATCAACAGGACAATGACCCCAAACACACCTCCAGGCTGTGTAAGGGCTATTTGACCAAGAAGGAGAGTGATGGGGTGCTACGCCAGATGACCTGGCCTCCACAGTCACCAGACCTGAACCCAATCGAGATGGTTTGGGGTGAGCTGGACCGCAGAGTTAAGGCAAAAGGCCCATAAAGTGCTAAGCATCTCTGGGAACTCCTTCAAGACTGTTGGAATACCATTTCAGGTGACTACCTCTTGAAGCTCATCAAGAGAATGCCAAGAGTGTGCAAAGCAGTAATCAAAGCAAAAGGTGGCTACTTTGAAGAACCTAGAATATAAGACATATTTTCAGTTGTTTCACACTTTTTTTTAAGTATATAATTCCACATGTGTTGATTCATAGTTTTGATGCCTTCAGTGTGAATCTACAATTTTCATAGTCATGAAAATACAGAAAACTGAATGAGGTTTGTCCAAACTTTTGGTCTGTACTGTACGTGTGTGTGTGTATGTATATATATATATATATATATATATATATATATATATATATATATATACATACACATACCCATACCCCCAACACACACACAGTGGTATCAGAAGCAGCAAAAATTATCATTTTTTTGAGGAGTAGCAACAGGTTTGATGTTATTTTAAATAATCAATATTTGTCTTGGAAAGTGAAGAAGCAATGGGTTTTTACATAAGCCATAAAAATGATCCAGCAGTTTTAGGTTTGTCATACTATGCACGGTAGGGTTCCCAATAGCAGTGCTGTATGGGGCATCATAGACAAGGCAGGAGTTGCGTGGCTATGTAGGTGTAGATGTTGTAGCAGCAGTAGCACAATATGGAACATGATGGATAAAGTAGGAAATGTGTGGCTGTGTAGGGCTAGGAGTGGCAGAAACAACTGCGCAGTATGTAACATGATGGACAAAGCAAACAATATGCAGCAGCAATACAGTATGGAATATGATGGATAGGCAGACAGAGTAGTGGCATCATTGGGCCAGTGGAAATATCCAGTACCCTCTAACAACACTGTCAGTCCTCACCGACAACAACATTTCAGGTCTTTCCTGGAGCATTTCTCAAGCCTTGAAAAAGTCTGAAGGGAGGAGTTGTAAAGTCGTCACTTTATGGGTGAATAAAAGATATTGTTTTCACGTATATCCTTGGGACAGTGGACAGTTTTTTTGTTTTTATATTAAATTGGTATTGGATCCCCTGTGGAGTATACCCAGTGTAACAATTTTACGGATTGTATGGTGCCACTTATTCTATCTATCTATCTATCTATCTATCTATCTATCTATCTATCTATCTATCTATCTATCCATATAGCTCTGGGGGCCTTCAATTTCTCTTATTCTTGTTTGAGATGTTTCCAAACATTGACTGGAATCCACCAGTAGTAAATTGAGTTGACTAGACATGATTCAGAAAGACACACCTCTCTTTGCATATCAGAGCTAAACACAAGTCATGAAGAGGAAAGAACTGTCTATAGGACTCAGCAACACAATTGTATGGGTGCACAAATCTGGAGAATAGGAACAAAATATCTCTGCTGCACTGAATGTTCTCAAGAGCACATTGGCCTCCATAATTCTTAAATAGAAGACATTTAGAACAACTCCTAGAGCTGGCCGCCTCACCCAACTAAGTAATTGGGGGAGAAGGGCATTGGTAAGAGAGTTGACCAAGAACCCACATCGATAAATCACTCCTACAATCTGGTCTGTATGGCAGATTTGCCAGAAAGAAACCTCTCCTCAGTGAAAGACACATGAAAGCCTGTCTGGCGTTTGCAAAAAAAGAACCTGAAGACTCAGGAAACCAGGCACTTCTTCACACACTGATCAGAGTTGAGGGAAAGCTTACTGAAGCAAGGCACAGATATGGGGTAATTTACAGAAATACACCTAAATTAGGCATATTTCTGGTACAGATTGCGAGAGGAAGGAAGCTGTCTTAGATTTAGAAGTGGCTTTGTATCCGCCAAAGTCATGTAGAGGCCAACATCCCTCTACAGGACTGCAGCAAATCCACCCCCAGTACAGAGCTTTATTAAGACCGGCATCTACAACTTTGTGAATGTCCTTGAGTAGCCCAGAAAATCCCCAAATCTAAGTGTGCAAACCTTGTGGTCTCATACATAAGAAGAATGGGAGCTTTAATCACTGCTAAAGGTGCTTCAACTAAGTACTGAGTAAAGGGTTTGAATACTAAGATTTTAGTTTTTCCTTACAAATTAATTACAAATAAATTAGCAGAGATTTCTAACATTCTGTTTTCTCTTTGTCATTATGGGGTATTGGTTGGAGAAATATGAGGAAAATCAGAATTTTATTTTAGCACAACATAACAAAATGTGAAAAACTGAGCGGGTCGGAAGATTTTCTGAATGCATTAAACACAGCATTGCATGTGGAGCTTTCAAAGTACACTATTTCTCTGTAAGTTAATGAACATGAAGTTTGTTCTTTTTCTTACCATATTGAAGTAAAATAAAATGAAGCTTGCTTTATCGAGATTTGCCATTTGCAGTAAAGTGCTGGTTAATTGAAATAAACAAGGTCAGGATGAGGATTAATGGATTTTGTGAAAGTTGCCTTGATGTGCCTCTTAGTCCAATTCTCCAAAATGGTACAATAACAAACTGTATAATCTGGAGTAATTCATTAACAGTGTGTCATTTAGAAAGTTGCCAGAAAGACTCCCTCTTATACTAAACTGCATTTCTATTTACCGCTGCTTTGATTTTCCATACTGGGGGAGGAATGGAAGGAGGAACTAGAACAGTTGAGACGGAAAGATGTAGGGTAAAAAATATACATAAACCTCTTAATTGTATGTACACTAATGCCAGAAGCCTGACTAATAAAACTAGTGAACTGGAATTAGTGATGTGTGAGGAGGACTGACATAGTGGGAGTAACTGAGACATGGCTGGATGATAGCTATGACTGGGCAGTTAACGTACAGGGTTACAGTCTGTTTAGAAAGGATTGTCAAAACGGGAGAGGGGGAGGGGTCTGCCTTTATGTCTAAAGCCCACACTCTGGGAAGATATAAGTGAGGGACATGAAGATGTGGAGTTACTGTGGGTAGAAATACATGGAGCCAAAAACAATAATAAAATACTAACAGGACTTTATTATAAACCACCTAATATACCAGAGTCCACAGAAAATCTACTTCTAAACGAAATAGACGAGGCGGCAAATCAGAATGAGGTCGTTATTATGGGAGACTTCAACTACCCAGATATAGACTGGGAAACTGAAACCTGTATATCTCATAAAGGAAACAGGTTCTTGGCCCGACTAGAGGGACAGCCATACTGGACTTAGTATTAACCAATAGACCTGACAGAACAACAGATGTGCAGGTTGGGGGACACCTGGGAAATAGTGACCATAAAATAATAACCTTCCAATTGTCATTCAAAGAGTGTTTCTTCAGGGAGGAACAAACATACCAAACTTCAAAAAAGCTAAATTTAGCCAACTAAGAGAGGCCTTAGGCCTAACTAACTGGGACAAAGTCCTCAAAAATAAAAATACAGGGCATTCTTATTAACGCACCAGGCCGCAAGCTAGTGGTATGATCTCCATCAGATCTACCTACAGTATATAATACTCTAGAAATCACTCCACTGGACATCCAATACTGGAACTCAGCGAAGGACCTGACAGACTTGCCAGACCTACCTACAGTGATCCCATGGACACCCGTAAGCCGGGTCACCGACAACCGAAGAAAGCGCAGAACTGGAATTATAACTCCACGACTGGTGTCAGACATGGAACTACAATGAACTATATAACCTTGGGTTTCAATCTGGTTCTAGCGTTTAAAAAACACTACAGCCCTGAAGAACTTGAGCTAAGTACTTCTAAACAGCTATATGATAATATACCATTTATGTTTTATAAGCAAAAGCTGCAAGTTATATTTTTCCTAGTAGGAGACACTTTTCTAGTTAACTACTGCCTTTTTTTTCTAAGATATCGCTATTTGGGAATACTTACTGTTCTTCATCTTTATATTCAGGCTCGTTGATAACGCCTTGGAACCTGGATAAGGTCCTTTCCTACCCCCCATTACTTAGGATGATTCCTAAGTTCCAAGAAGTGTTGTTAAATTGGGCACAATCCTTATATAACTTACAGTATTGGATCCCTCTACAGCCTAGTTACCCTCAGGTTATTGTTTATGCATTGTTATCTTTCCCTGATCCTTCTACCCCTCATTTTACCTTTCCCACCCTAAGAGAGACAAAGAATCGCATGCATGTGGAGTGGGAACATAGATCAATATATATGACTATATGGGGGCGGAGCCTACGCCAGAGCTGAATGGCGGCGTTTTTCTGAGCTCCGTGACTCGACTGCCCTAATCGCAGCTAACTTTAGCATCGTGGCATGAAAATGGTGAAAATCGGAGGGGCTAGACCAGGAGAACACCCTGCAGCTGTGAAACCTACTCCCACCGCAGGTGGAATGGTTAAATACCTGAAAAAAGCTCCCGCAGCACAGGCTGCCAGAGAATCCAAGATGGCGCCGAACCCGGGAGGAATTGCTGACTTTCCCGCGGATGGGGGCTCTGAAGCGGAGAGTGAGGGTGAGCAGCCCCAGGAACATCGAGGCCTACCTGTCTCCAGGAGATTCATACGCCAGGCGCTGGAGGATGCACTTGGACCACTGACAAGCGAGATCGCGGCGCTCACCCAGGAGATAAGGCAAGTGGGGCACCATGTGGAGGCGCTTGAGTCTGCACAGGCCGTCATAGTGGATCATGGGGAGGCTGTATCACAGCGCCTTGCTGCGTATCAACTACACCTCAATACAGTATACACGGCCCTTGAAGACCAGGAAAACCGTAGTAGAAGGAACAATTTACGTTTCAGAGGAGTTCCGGAGAATAACTTACCTGAAGATGTTCCAGCTATTATAAGGCGGATTATTACCCCTTTAATAGGGGAAGAGATGGGAGCAAATGTGGTTATTGAAAGAGCACATCGAGCGAGGCGATCCCGTCCTAAGGAGACAGACCCCCCAAGGGACATTAATGGGGACAGTTTGTTTCTTCCCAAACTATTTCACATGGTTCTGCTTTATTGCATAAGTTTACATATGTTTTGATTTTTTTTCTCTGTTGTATCTGTAACAGTTGAAGGGTTTACAAGTCTGCAGGTGCAAATTGGGGCTGACACTGGCTGTGTTTTGAGGGAGGGATATACACCCTCGCTAGTTGCAGCTCGATTTTACTATGCCTGAGCATGGCGGAATTGAATATTGTTTCTTATAATGTTAAGGGTATGAGATCCCCAGCCAAGAGATTTTCTCAATGCTAAAGAAGGAGCTCTGCTCCGTTGTCTTCTTACAGAAGACGCACTTTAAAAGGAACAAATACCCAAATCTCACTTTTTCATATTACCCAACGTGGTTTCACTGTGGTGCGGATGGCCTGGCGTCCAGGGGAGTTAGCATAGGTTTCAAAAGGGGACTCCCTTTTACATTGACTGCTCAGCTACAAGATGTAGAGGGACGTTATATTCTGGTTAAAGGTGTAATTGGTTCCCAGACTTATACATTTGCAAACCTATATGCACCTAACCAGAACCAAGTTAGTTGGATTTCACAAGTCTTGGAGACCCTTTCATCCTTTGGGGAAGGTGTGATAGTTGTGGGTGGAGATTTAAACTTGGTGATGGACCCCCTGCGTGACACCTCCTCTGGACGTACGGCCATCGCTTTCAAGGCTCTGAGATTTCTTAAGATAAAACTGGAGGACTTGGGGTTGATGGATGTTTGGAGATGTTTTCATCCTGATGAAATTGATTATTCTTGCTATTCTGCAGCTTCCAACTCTTATAGCAGACTTGATTATATCTTCGTCTCTAAGGAACACCTGCGAGACTGCTTGAATACAAGGATTGGAAGTATGACCCTCTCGGATCATGCCCCGGTGTTTGCTACAATTTCTCCCACTCCCAGAGGAGGTAAGATGCCAAGGTGGAGACTAAATGAAACTTTGATAGCTGGTGAGAGAAACAGATCTCATATAGCAACTCTTCTGTCAGAATATTTTGCTCTTAACCAAACCCCCGAAATCTCCCCACAAGTGTTGTGGGATGCCCATAAGCCATATATTAGGGGCCATCTTATCAGTCTGGGATCTCATATTAAGAAGGAGGCGAGAGCTAAACTGGAGGCATTATTGTCCCGAATACAAACACTTGAAAAAATCCATAAACGTTCACTTGCTATCTCGCATCAAACTGCTCTTAATAGCTTGCGGACGGAACTAAAAAATCTGCTCAATGCTAATTCCGCAAAATATTTCCTGTCCTCTCAGCATAATTTTTTTGCGCATGGTGATAAGGCGTCTAAATTTATGATGAGAAGAATTAAAAAGAGGAAACAATCCAATTTTGTCCCATTCCTTACACTCGATAAAGATCGTCGTTTATATGATTCTTCTAAAATTGCTGACCAATTCCACTTGTTTTACAAATCCCTTTATAATTTGCAGTCCTCTCCCTTAGATAATTTCCCACATGATAAAAGTGCTCTGATGGATGACTTTTTGAAAAAATTACAGCTCCCTGTCCTCTCTCTCTGAGAGTTACTCTGGCTGAACCTTTCACCCAGGAGGAACTGGACAGTGCTATTAAAGCCTCCCCTAGAGGTAAATGCCCTGGCCCTGATGGCTTCCCTATTGTTTATTACTCTACTTTCAAAGATATCCTAACCCCACATATGATTCCTATATATAACCTTGCACTTAATAATGTTGCCCTCTCCTCGGAAATAACCCATGCTTCGATTACAATTATTCATAAGGAGGGCAAGGATCCGTCATCTTGCGCCAACTATAGGCCAATTTCCTTGCTAAATACTGACCTTAAGCTTCTGGCCAAAATGATGGCCTCTCGACTGCAACTATTACTCCCTCAGCTAATTCATCATGATCAGGATGGTTTTGTCCGGGGGAGAGAGGGTAAGGACAACACAACTAAAGTGTTGGCTTCACTCTTTTACGCACTACGTAAACGTACCCCTCTGGTTCTTCTCGGTACTGATGCCGAGAAGGCCTTTGATAGAATTAATTGGCAATTTATTAGAAAAGTGCTCTCATCATTTCAAATACCCCTCCCCTTTATAGAC